>MJUU01032361.1:0-14086 GCA_002080025.1 Modiolus philippinarum
GAAAATGTATGTTTGTAATTTCATTTTCCGTTAATTGGGTAAATTCAATAGTATTTGAACTGGTAATTTCTTTTTGGAGTACTTCTATATAATGTTTACGACAAACTACAATGATGTTATTAGCAGCCTTATCAGCTGGGACAAAAACGAATTCGTTGCCAAATTCTTTAAGTTTCTTTTGGATGCGAGAAACGGTTGGTTTATTTATGTTGTCATAGCGGAAATGTAGTTCAAAATATTTAATTCGGATATCGACAATTTTCATGATAGCATTGAAAAAAGAATCCAAAGATTTTTTGTCAACGTGTTCACGTTTAACCCAATTTTTTACAATAAGTCCTAAGTGAGTCGTGGATGGTATTACGACAATCTTTCCAATTAATTTTAGAAGATGGCCTATATTTTGGACCTTTCTTTAAGAAATTAATAAGCTCTTTGTCCTGCAAGATGTTGAGATCTCCTGTGATGACATGGGAGCTAGGAGTATAGGCGTATTTCGAATTGTTACAATAATGTTAATATCTTTACAAACTTTACTGTAATTGAAGACGTACTGCCGGCTGGGTTTCTTGTATACGTAGCAAATGATGGGAAGTTCTGTATTTTCGAAATATGCAGGAAGTTTTTGTTTAACCGAATGATCATTTAGAATGCCAGCAATATTAATAGAATCTATTCCTTTGTCGATGTATTTTATCTTGAGAAAATGTTTTTGATGTTGGTCAGGACGATCGATTTTAGGAAAAAGCTTAAAATAGCAGAACGTAATTATTATTTTTGTAGTTTCGTATTTAGGACTTAGGTAGGAAATAGTTTCGCATTCATCAAGAATATTGTTTAATTTGGTGGCAGGTATGGAACATAATTTACTTAAAAGTTGATGTCGACCATTATTTTTAGAAATGTTAATTAGATCTGCAACAGTGGTGTTGACAGAATGTAATCTACGTTTATTACGGTTAATTCTACGTCTATGAGATCGTTTGTTACGTAGAGGTTTAGAAACAATATCCAAAATATTTACAGAATTGGTTTTAGAAATATTACCAATACCCATTATATTATCATTAAGACCTAAAGGATAGATAGTTTGCAGTTTCTTAATCCAGTTTAGTTCTACTATTTTTCTGGCCTTATTGAATTTTGAGTGAGATTGTCCTGGCTGTTTAGTAATAACTTCCAAAGGTTGAACTGTAATATGTTTGATATCGTGGTTGTGATTTTTAAGGTGTTGATATATTATACTTTTATATTTAATGGGTCTATGAAAAACGATACAGATGTTCCTGAGTCCGTTTAGAAAGATACCGACCAGTTTCACCGACATACTGAATTCCACAGTTAGGTTTATTTCATTTAAGTAAATATACAACATTATTAGTTTTTTCATCAATATCATTGTCAAAATGTAAAGAAAAGGTGCGACCATTAACAGTAGACCTCACTGTAGTTTTATTGACGAGGCGTGGGCATGTAAGTCATTTATTTGCACGACACTTCTCAATAGAAGGGTAACCACGGTTTTTATTATTGAAAACATTAGCAATTGTTACATTTTTAGATAACCGGTTTGAAAGATTGAGACGCGTGGAGACCCTTTGATGATTAATTAATTGTTTTCCGTTTCTGATTTTAATGTGTAAGTGTTGTAAGGATAGCGTGTTGGGAAAGGTGTAAAGAAAGATGTCTAGAAAACTGAACCCGAACACTGTGGTGTAAATGTGGGGGATAATAAATAAATTGACTAGACGGTACGAGAAATTGAATGCTATCCATCATTAAGTACCCGACAATACGTAAGAAACGAAAACAGAAACGAAAACAGTGGACAACAATTATAACAGGATGTATCCGGACAGCACACAAAATCTGGCTAAATAATAGAAAGGGGCTACGTATATGAGATATTTATGTATAATGTATCAAAATGGCGAATAAAGAGAAGTTGTCGCCCGGACACACACTCCATCAACTGTATATTAAAAGAGCATAGGTGTAAAGCACGGGGAGGAATTTAACCGCCTCCACCCGGCACGATAGATAAACTCTGCAAAAAATAAGAAAAAGAAGGGAAACGGGGAATGTGTCAAATAGACAACGACCCTAAGGGGAACAATAACAACTCAAAGCCACCATAAGATCTTCAATGAACGGTGAGGAAACCCCACACCCAACGGTAGGTCGGAGTTGGCCCCTAAATCAAAGAGTAAGTATGTTTACTGTCTTATCAAGAAAACAGTTGTGGGCTGATTGACGTATTATTTTTATTGAAATGAGCAGTGTTTAGCCGTACCATACAATTTTATTATGTTTTTGCAACTTGAAGTATTTTATGTTACTTTTGTAGTAAAATGGACCGTGTCAGCAGGCATTTTTGTTACTTTTTGAATGGAACTTTTACTGTTTCGAAGAAATATTTCACTATATCATAGAAAAAAGAAATATCCAAACACATTTGAGAAAAAAAACACGAAAAATAGCAGGATATATAACTTTGAATTATAACATAGGGCTAATAGACTACATTTAAAATAAAGAAATAGGGCCATAAAGCCGTGAATATTGTTCATAACTTTGGATATTTTCAAAATAATCTCACATGTTGTCGTAAAATCATGTAAGGTAGTCTCTGGTATTTGTACTTCCAATCAGTAAAATTAATTATATGCCACGCGTGTATGTTTGTTTTACATGTAAACAGCGGAATATGGCTGTAAATAACATTTTCTCTCTATTTAAGCCATTTTACAGTACTTGAAGGACACCAAGAACCAAAACCATTTTTTTTGCGAGTGTATAAACATTTGCCCTTCCAAATGACTATGAAAAAGAAAGGAAATGGGGCAAATGTCAAGGTGACAACATCCCATATCCAGGTTAAAACGACCCAAAACAAAGCATCTAGGGTCACCGTACGGTCTTCAACACAGTGAGGAACCTCACACCATATAGCAAGCCCTAAATGGCCCCAAAAAGTTAGTATAGTTTGGTTCGGTATGTACTATACAGCTAATTTTAACAAAAGTTGCCGAAATCTGTCAAAATTGCAATGAAATGTTAAATTCAGTGGCTGAATCTTTTATCTAAAAGTATGAAAATGCATTTGAATTGATTTTCTTATCTTATAACGGGTGACCTGATAACACAATTTTGGCAAAGATTTAATACATTCACAAAAAACTGGTATGCTGAAGGAAATAAAATCACGAGTATGTGACCCCCACCTCTTTAAAATGATCATCAATAATAAAAATCAAATCTTAAAAAAAATCAAGGGTTGGAATCTGATCTTTTTTGTCTTAATTAAGCTCATCTGTTGAACACTTCAGACCTATTTGTTTTTGTTCTTAACAAGTTATGAAAGTGCTGTAATACTTTAATATATCGGATAATTTTGATGGCGTTCCATTTAGTAACATTGGCGGATCCAACCCTTGGAACCCTCAGTCTTTTAAGGAAAAAAGTTTTAATCTCGTGCAAAATTTACGCAAAACTGGCACAAAAAATGGCCTGAAATCTTTTTTTTCTGGAAACTCATTGGGATCCCCCTTTTCGAAAGCTGGTTCCTCCAGTGATTTAACATGTGAAATTAATTCTCTTTCTTGTAGTAAAATACACTTGTATAAACCTGCATAGTCTTACAAAAGTAACGGAATCAATTCGTGCTTGTATACATTAAATAAGGGCCTTTATAGAAGAATACACTGCTTATTGATAGGAATTCAATTGTCTATAGACCTCTATAGACAATATTACAAAATGCTAGTACCACATCGGTTGCCCTTTCTGTAATTTCTTTTCGTCTGGTAGTCTTGGGAGTTTGTAGCATGAGAGGAACCAAACTACATACCTTCCATACAACTTACCTGTCAAGTTTGGTTCAGCGGATTTTTTGGTAAGATCAAGATAATCTCAAAGGGTAAAATCTGCAGTGAGAGCCAGGTTTGTGAATATATTGAAAAGAAATCGGTAAATTGTGAAAGACCTTGCATACGCCATCTTATTGCAGTTTGCTTCAGCAGGTTCAGAGGCGATGATATCTCAAGACAATTTTAATATGATTTCTAAAAGTAAAACGAATTAGGGGAAGGTCAAAATTGTTGTATTCTTTAAAAACATGTTCAAAATAGCGGAAGACAAAGCGTAATATCTTTCAAATTATTTACAGGTTAAGAGATAAACACGGAAAAATGAAATGCCGGAAACATTCTGCCGAAACAGACTCGCAATAGTGGTGTAAAGATACGTCGGTTTATCGACATATCGCGATATTTTTCAACAAACTCTGTACATCGGTACGAAACCCAACGTATCGATACTTATTGTCCTCGATTTCTGCTTAAATTTCAGAATCAGTACCACCTAAATGCTTGAAATTTACTGATTTTGGTATGAAAAAGTCAGATAAAGGAAAAACAAATGTATTTAGCTACGTGAAAATAAATACTCTTGTCCAACTTAAGAATATCTTACTATTTTATCACATTAAATAGTTACAAGAAGAAGATTTAAAATGTAATGAAATTGAGAAATCAGAAGACGATACGTATCGATATGTATCACGATACGCCTGCGTTGTATCGCTATATCATGATACAATATTTTATTCACGATACTCATCTCGAACTCGCAAGATCAACAACAATAAAAGCGTTGTTCCATATCTTGTTTTTGCCGTGTATTTGTAGAGACTTTGTCTCATGTGCTCCATATCCGTTCATTGATTATCGCAAATAGCTGAAATTTCACTTTTTATCGTGTTTTTTTACATAATGTGTAGTAAAATATTCGTCAAACAGCATACAAAACAACCGTAAGTAAGACTTACAGTCTGTGATAAAAGTTACTTTAAACAGCCTACATAATTTATTTTTTAAAACAACGATTTTCTCGACAATGCAGCTACAAATGCTGTTGAAATTTGGCATGAAAGAAATAATTAACTTTTTAGTTGCTCAAAGAAGTGTGAGCAATGTAAGTCTAGCTTTTCGCGTAAAACGGAGAAAATATATATTTTGTAACGCAATGTATTGGCATTAATTCCAAGAAATCAGCTCTCACGGGATAACTTATTCACAATTAAGGATAAAAACTCATTTGACAGTTTATTAGATGAATAATAAACCCCCCTTTCGTACACGAAATATTTCTTCTTAAACAATAAAACATGAAAAACTTATCTGGCATACTCTGAAGTGGATTTTATACGAAAAAACGTTCTACAGCCTACAGATTGAACCGTAAGACAGACATTTCAGGCGCACAGGTTCCTATACTGTGGTCTCCCCTACCCTTACCACGTTACAGGCGCAAGTAGGATATGGAGGTTTAAATTGAATTATTTCATAATATTGATAAGAAAGTTTGCCGGCTCAATAAGTGTGAAATACTGCAGAAAAGATTTGCTTAGCACTGATTACTCATTAACCATAACAACTGCTTTAATAATGTTTATCTTTTGACAAACCCGCGCTAAAAATCATGTGATATTTGTTCACGATACTAATACGACCCGGAGTATACCTCTGCAGTTAGGAATTAGTTGAAATATTCATTGTCTGAAATATAATCCCATCTGTTCATCAACATAAATTGTCCATTTATTGCATTTATTTTAAGATAATGATTATTCCCGCACTTAAAAATACTATGGCTTCATTCTGTGTATGGCACTCGGTAGATGTCCTAAGTACTGGATTTGGCTTCCTATTTCGGTATTTTTGGTAATGAGTACTTCTTTTCTAACTATTTTTGGATTTTGGCTTTCAATATTGTTCGAATCTAATGCTGCTGATGAGAGGTAACTCTTTGAAACACGTGTACATCATAACAAAATTAACATTTTTTATGCAACTTCGGTATTTTTAAACCATTGGACCGATGCCACTGCTGGTGGAGCAGAGGTCCCCGAGGGTATTCACAAGTCCAATAGTCAGACTTGTCTGACATGAAAATTTACCTTGCGTTTTATAGAAATTTACTGTTATATCAAAATTCTAAACCCTTAAAAATACTATGGCTTCAATCCGTGTATGGCACTCGGTAGATGTCTGGCTTCCTATTTCGGTATTTTTGGTAATGAGTACTTTTTTTCTAACTAATTTTGGATTATGGCTTTCCATATTGTTTGAATCTAATGCTGCTGATGAGAGGTAACTCCTTGAAACACGTGTACAGCATAACAAAATTAACATTTTTATGCAACTTCGGTATTTTTGTATTTTTCGAGTGAAAGTTCGGGGATATTGTCGTTGGTCTCGTCCGTCCGTCCGTCCGTCACAAATCTTTGCGACGCGAACTCCTCCTACATTTTTGGATTTAGGGTTTTAATTTTGTTATAGAACTGTTGCATATATGCTGCAGATGCGCAATAAGCTTTCGGAATTTTTTATATTGGTCTTTGTGCAAACAAGAGGCCCCAAGATGTCCATTTTGACACATGTGGCATGCGACGAGAACTCCTCCTACATTTTTGGATTTAGGGTTTTAATTTTGTTGTAGAATTGTTGCATATTGTCTGAAGATGCGCAATAAGCTTTCGGATTTTTTATATTTATCTTGATGCGAACAAGAGGCCCCAAGATGTCGATTTGACAAAGACCACAATATGTGGATTGTGACACGCAAACTCATCCTACATTTTTGGATTTATGGATTAAATTTTGTTGCAGAATTGTTGCATATAGTCTGTAGATGCGCAATAAGCTTTCAGAATTTTGATTCCGGTTCCAACTTTGGTAAATTTCCTGAAAATGTCAAAGACTGATATTTTTGGACATTTTGGCATATAATCTTATATTCTGGTAAGTATTTGGAAAAAATAAAAATTCTGAAATCTTAGAATTCGAAAATGTGATTCCAATTATAGTAAATATCCTGAAAGTCTCAAAGACCACTTAGTTTTTGGAATTCTACCTAGCAACCATACTTTTAGCATTTGTTTTGATAAGGTTAATCATTCTCACCCATCGGATTTAAAAAATATTTGATTCCAATTTTGGTAAATTTCCTGAAAGTGTCAAAGACCACTTATTTTTTGGAATTCTACCTAGCAACAATACTGTTAGGATTTGTTTTCATTAGGGCAATCATTTTCACAAACTTAATTTCAAAAATATTTGATTCCAATTTTGGTAAATTTTCATGAAAGTGTCAAAGATCACTTATTTTTTGGAATTCTACCTAGCAACAATACTGTTAGGATTTGTTTCCATTAGGGCAACTATTTTCAGCAATTGAATTTCAAAAAATATTTGATCTGAATTTTGGTAAATTTCCTGAAAGTGTCCACGACCACTTATTTTGTTTTTTGGAATTCTACCTAGCAACTAAACTGTTAGGATTTGTTTCCATTAGTGCAATCATTTTCACCAACTAAATTTGAAAAATATTTGATTCCAATTTTGGCTAATTTCCTGAAAGTGTCAAAGACCACGTATTTTTATGAATTCTACATAGCAACCAAACTGTTAGGATTTGTTTCCATTAGGGCAATCATTTTCACCAATTGAATTTCACAAATTCTTGATTCAAATTTTGGTAAATTTCCTGAAAGTCTCAAAGACCACTTATTTTTTGGAATTCTACCCAGTAACTATACTGTTAGGATATGTTTTGATTAGGGCAATCATTTTCACCAATTGTATTTCCAAAATTACATGTAGTTGATTCCAAATTCGGTTGATTTCCTGAAAGTCTCAAAGACCACTTATTTTTTGAAATTCTACCTATCAACTATATTTTTAGGATCAGTTTCAATTAGGAAAATCATTTTAAACAATTGGATTTCAAAAATTCATGATTCCAATTTTGGTAAATTACCTGAAAGTCTCAAAGACCACTTATTTTTCGGTATTCTTCCTAGCAACCATACTTTTAGCTTTTTTTTGGATAAGTTCAATCATTTTTACCAATTGGATTTCCAAAATAAATAATTCCAAATTCGGTAAATTTCCTGAAATTGTCAAAGACCACTAGTTTTTGGAATTCTACATTGAAACCATAGTTAAAACAAATTTTAGAATTAGAAGAAACATTTCACCAATTTGATTTCCAAAATATATGATTCCAAGTTTAGTAAAATTCCTGAAATTGAATAAAAAAGATAACAGGAAACACCTACAATGGCCGAAAAACATAGCCACATGCCAGAAAGTAAATAGGAACTGCACAAGAAAAAAAGACTACTTATTTTTTGGAATTCTGCCTAACAACCATATATTCTTTAATTCCTTATGGTAAAAATAGTGACTGTCAATAGTTTGATTTCAAATATGTTAAGAAAAAATATACCAAGGGTCTATAGCTGTTTTCTGTGTCAAACAGGGGGTGCGTGGATCACTGTAGTTTCAGACAGTCATTACTCTAGTTTTATAAGTTATCAAATATTCTTGAGTTTGCATTAACCATTCAAATGTAACCATTTTGTGAATTTAAAGAGTGTCTTGAATAGGGTGTTATTTAACCTGGTGGATTTCGTCTTGTGTGATAGCTTAAGCCTCAAGCTACTTCGTAGCTCTTGGGGCTAAAAAGGGGGTTCCAGGTGTTTTGTCTAATTCTGTACTTAGTTAAAACACATTCCGGATAGGAGGCATATCAACCACCGGAACCTCTTAGTGTTGGCCAATGACATAGAGCTTATCAAAAACTTTTAGAAAGAAAATCATGTATGCAACAATGTATCTGTTTAGTGTAATTCCTGCAAAAAAAGGTTGTATATAGACTGAATAAAGGTACATTAAACGCGTGTATTTCTGTTTTAAATAACAAAATACCGAAATTAATTTTAATTTATTTTCTGCATATGCGCATTTTGACAACTTATGTCTAATCAGTAGAGATAAAACCAAAACATTTGGAAGTCCATTTACCGAAAACGTGTAAAAGCTGATAGAGAACAAATAACTAAAAGCTAAAATTCAGCTCAGGACAGAGCTATTCAAGAGGGAGATACTCCGTAGTTTTAAACAAATTTAGTAAAATTTAGATATTGCAAATTTCAATAAAATCGGTTTTCGGGTCAGCACCGGAGTACTGACTACTGGGTTGGTGAATACCCTCGGGGACGAACAGTCCAACAGCAGAGGCATCGGCCCTGTGGTAATAAATATTGTTTTTAATTTTTTTTTCTGCATATGCGCATTTCGACAACTTATGTCTCATCAGTGCCGATCAACCAAAACATTTGGGAGTCCATTAACCGAAAACGTGTAAAAGCTGTATAGAACAAATAACTAAAAGGATCCAAATAGAAAAGACAAAATTCAACGAAGGACAGAGCTATGCAAGAGGGAGATAAACAAATTTTGTAAAATTTAGATATTGCAAATTTCAATAAAATCGGTTTTCGGGTCAGCACGGAAGTACTGACTACTGGGTCGGTGAATACCAAATGTTGTAAGTTTGCTGTGGGAATCATAAATTTTAATCGTTCACGAGCCATAGATAAACTAGAAGTACTGGGGTCCGCTGGGCCACAAATGAATACCCCCGCTTCCAAAATGTAATGCAATTCTTTAAACAGTTGTCCAAACCAAATTTGAAATTGCCCCACTCATACAAGCCAAGAAAACATGAAGTGGTAATACATCATTAGTTTAGTTATAGTTAAACATCAAAGAATCAGCAAACAGGAATTGTATGCACAACAGACCTGTAAATGGCTTACACATTAAAACTCATTTTTATAAAGCTCCAGTCCAAATTTGAAATCATTTCTACCTATAGAAGCCAAATAAACTGTTACGAAAAATTCTCATTCATAAAGGGTTATAGTAAAACTTCAACATATAAGCAAACAGGAAGAGGTAATACGACAAACCTCAAAATAGCTTACAGGTTACAACTCATTATTATAAAGCTCCAGACCAAATTTGAAATAATTCCCACGCATACAATTCAAGTAAACTGCGACGTACATTTCTCATCCATAGTGTGTTATAGTAAAACTTCAACATAACGGCAAACAGGAAGTAGCAACACAACAGATCCGAAAATAGCTTACACGTTACAACTGATCATAATCAAGCTTCTGACTAAATATGAAATCCTTCCAACATATACAAATATATAAATACCGAAGTCACTGTGAATTTACCCTCTGCATATGCGCATTTCGACAACTTATGTTTCATCAGTGCAGATAAAATCTATACGTTTGGAAGACCATAATCTCAAAGATGTTTAAAAACTGACAGAGAACAAATAACAAAAGTGATCTAAATTTAAAGCCAAAATCAGCTAAGGACAGAGCTTTGCATGAGGGAGATACTCCTTAGTTTTCAATAAAATTTACACAATTTTAGATATTAGAAGGTTTCAAAAATAATCGGCTTTCGGGTTGCCACCGAAGTACTGACTACTGGGCTGGTTAATACCCTCGGGGACTAACAGTCCACCAGCAGTGGCATCGACCCAGTGGTAACAAATATATAAATACCGAAGTCACTGTGAATTTACCCTCTGCAAGCTGAGAAAACTGTGACGAAATTTTTTCATCCATGGTGTGTTATAGTAAAACTTCAACATATCGGCAAACAGGAAATAGCAAACCACAGACTCGAAAAAAAGCTTACACATTACAACTCATCATAATCAAGCTTCTAACCAAATATGAAATCATTCCAATTTATACAAGCTGAGAAAACTGTGACGAAAATTTTTCATCCATAATGTGTTATAGTAAAACTTCAACATATCGGCAAGCAGGAAGTAGCAACACGACAGACCTGAAAATAGCTTACACGTTACAACTAATCATAATCAAGCTTCTGACCGAATATGAAATCATTCCAACATATACAAGCTGAGAAAACTGTGACGAAAATTTTTCATCAATAGTGTGTTATAGTAAAACTTCAACATATCGGCAAACAGGAAGTAGCAAACGACAAATCTGAAAATAGCTTCCACGTTACAACTAATAATAATCAAGCTTCTGACCGAATATGAAATCATTCCAACATAAACAAGCTGAGAAAACTGTGACGAAAATTTTTCATCCATAGTGTGTTATAGTAAAACTTCAACATATCGGCAAACAGGAAGTAGCACACGACAGACTCGAAAAAAGCTTACACATTACAACTCATCATAATCAAGCTTCTAACCAAATATGAAATCATTCAAATTTATGCAAGCTGAGAAAACTGTGACGAAAATTGTTCATCCATAATGTGTTATAGTAAAACTTCAACATATTGGCAAGCAGGAAGTAGCAACACGACAGACCTGCAAATAGCTTACACGTTACAACTAATCATAATCAAGCTTCTGACCGAATATGAAATCATTCCAACATATACAAGCTGAGAAAACTGTGACGAAAATTTTTCATCCATAATGTGTTATAGTAAAACTTCAACAGATCGGCAAACAGGAAGTAGCAAACGACAGACCCGAAAATAGCTTACACGTTACAAGTCATCATAAGCAAGCTTCTGACCAAATATGAAATCATTCCAACATATTCAAACCGAGAAAACTGACCAAAAATGTGCGACGGACGGACAGACGGACCAACGAACGGACGGACAGACGGACACGGCCATCACTATATACCCGCCGCTTTTTCAAAGCGGGGGTATAAAAATGCCATATGTTGCACAACAATGAAGAACTATGACCTAACGGCAAACAGGAAGTGCTTATGGTGTAACCTTGAAATTCGAATACACGATAGATTGGACCATAGGGGAGCTCTGTGCAAAACAACAATTGAACCCCACTTCCAGTTTCAGAAAAAAATGTGACGAAAAAATCCATATATTGTACAACAATGAAAAACAATGATGTCTAGGCAAACAGGAAGTGCTTACGACTTAACCTTGAAATCGGAATACACGATAGATTGGACCATAAGGAAGCTCTGTGCAAAACAACAATTTTACCCCACTTACAGTTTGAGAAAAAATTGTGACGAAAACTTCCATATATTGTACAACAATGAAAAAATACAATGAAGTCTCGGCAAACAGGAAGTACTTATGCAGTAACCTTGAAATCTGTGTATACACATCGGACCATCATGAGAAAGCTTTTGCCAAAATATGATATCATTCTGTAGAGTAGTTGCTGAGAAAAGTGTGGTTACGGACAGACGAACGAACGAACGAACGAACGAGCGGACGAACGAACGAACGGAGGTAAACCAGTATACCCCACTACTATGTAGCGGGGGTATAATAATCCCAAAATGCTGAATTCGAATATGAGTACCATGAGAAGACGGTTCTGCAATGTAAAATTACAACTAACGTGGGCGGAAAACTTTGATTCCATATACCAGGAAATTGTACATCAATTTCTCTGCCATGTCGCACCTTGCCTCGGGCCTTTGTAATTCATTGTATTTTGAACACTTCTATGTTCTATCTTAGTAATAATTAGTGTGTATGTATCCGATTTTTATTGGGGAGGGGGCAATTGACATTGATACGCAGTGGCTTTGTATCTTAAATTTTTACCCGCAGCGATGTTCAGCGCTTGGGTCTGTTTATCTTCGATTCGGCTTCAAATATTTGTTAGAAAATATCACGTTGTAAGCTAACAAAGTGTCATATTTACAGTTATAGTTTGAAATTATTTCCGTATCCCGAGAGCATTTACTCCTGGTTTCCCTACTTTAATTTAAGCCTTTCGGAGTTAATAAAGCTACTTTCGGTGTCCCGAAAATGGTCTCGATGAACTTTCAAATCGTCTTATGTACAGGCACATGAAATAGACCATTTTTTTTGTCAACCCCGGTAAATTTCACCCAAACATATTCGATTTCCCGTGCATGAAATACATGACTTTCCCGTATCCTGATGGAATTTCCATCCTGATTTGTTGACTTAAATATAGGGCTATCCCGATTTCCAGAAGATAAAAACGCAAGTCCCGAAATCTGTCTCCGACACCCCCCCCCCCAAACACACACACAGACACACACACCCGTTTCAAGAGACAGACTTGCACATTGGACATAGAACGAGGGGAACTCTTAAAGTATTATTGTGGAAATATGTCTGGCATTTCTTCGTTTTGACAAAATAAAATACAGCATTAATATTCATCACGAGTCGTATCATTGAGAAACTACAAAGAAATAGCGTGGTCACATGATGATTCAGGCGTATATATGGGCCCCATTAATTTATTAAATATGCTTTATGCCCCTTTTGAATCCCTTGAAAGTTTTGATTTCTCTACCCTCTATACCTTACCACATAATCTTGTAAAGGAAAAATTCATACGTATTATTCAATGGGCATTCAAAAAATCAGATTGTGAATATATATGTTCTAATTCCTTTAAAACACATTTTAGTAATACAAAACAAAAGAATTCAACTAATTGGACTTGTTTTGATATGATTTCAGCGCTTTAATTTTTACTTTACAATATATTTATTCGTTTCGGTAACTGTATTTATCGCCAGGTCATAGGAATTCCTATGGGTACCAATTGTGCACCCCTTATAGCGGACCTCTTTTTGTACTGCTACGAATCTCGTTTTATGACCAACATCAGCAAAGACCCATCTAAACAGCATTTAATTGAAAAGTTTAACAACACTTTCCGATATTTGGATGATATTTTAACTTTAAATAATGACGACTTCAATACGTATTATAATGACATCTACCCTAAAGAACTTACTTTGAATAAAGCCAATTCTGATAATCATCATTGTCCGTTCTTAGACATCAATTTTGATATCACGAAAGGTAAATTAGATACTAAAATTTATGATAAAAGGGATGATTTTTCTTTTCCCATAGTTAATTATCCATTTCTGGATGGTGATGTTCCATTAGCGCCATGGTGTTTAAATATCTCAACTTGTTCGATTTGCTCGAGTATGTAATAACGTTTGCGATTTTCGTGAACGGAATCTTTTCATAATCTTTTCTAATCATAACTGAAAAACTATTACATCAGGGTTTTCGTTATCACAAACTAGTTAAAACCTTTACTAAATGTTATCATCGATATAAAGACTTAGTTCATAAATACAATGCAACCTGTAAACATCTAATCAAGGCTGGTATTTCACATCCCTTATTTTACGGTAATGTTTTACATAAGAGTAAAAAATACTTAA
>MJUU01032361.1:19822-57103 GCA_002080025.1 Modiolus philippinarum
TCATGTTATCTTCCTTTTATCCAACTTCTAACTCTAACCTAAGTTATCATGACAATTCTATATTCATTTATTATATTATTTATTATAATGTTATTATTCATTTATTTTATTTACTTGCTTTTTATTATTTTATGTTATTTAATTTATTTATTTTATGAATTAATTATTTATTATGCATTTATTTTATTTATTATTTTGATTATTATCTTATTTAACCCTTTTTAATGTTATTATTTTATTATTACTACTTAATTATTTATCATTATTTTTATTATTCTTTTATTTTTACTGCGTCATATACCAGGTTGAATTGCTGCTGCTGCTGCTGCTGCTGTGTCATATACCAGGTATATTTGCTGCTGCGTCAAATTTTGATGTTTTATTTCAGCTTATTTACATTAATGTCGATATGATTTCATGTTTTGTATCACTTTATAGTCAAAGTTCACATTTGTTGTCATATTTTGTTGTAATAATGTTGATGTTCCATGATTCATATTGCGTTTTGGTGTTCAAGTTTGCATTTACTGTCATGTATTGTTGTATTTGTTTTCATTATTTGTTGTATTTGTTTTCATTATTTGTTGTATCTGTGGTCACATTTAACGTTTTATATTAAGTTTTCATGTAACAGTTCATATGAATATCGTTAAGTTAAATGTTTTGTATCACTTTATAGTCAAAGTTCACATATATTTTCATATTTGTTGTAATTATGTTGATGTTTCATGATTCATATTGCGTTTTTGGTGTTCAAGTTTGTATTTGTTGTCATGTATTGTTCTGTTTGTGTTCATACTTAACGTTATGTTTCGTGTTTTGGTATAAACACCCGCGTCAATGTTTGCATGTTTACATATCTTTTGTCGTTTAATGTTCATAGTTTAACATTTCTACTTGTATTTGGTGTTCACATCGATTTGTTCTATATGTTGTATCAGTTAATGTTCTTATTTTAACATTAATGCTTGTATTTTGTTCATATTTCATGTTGCATGTCGTATTTTGATATTAAAGTTCTCATGAATGTGGTTAATCTATAATGTTTTGTATCATATGATCTTGATATTTTAAGTTTCATCTTTTGTTTTTCATATCAATGACTATATGTTGTCATAATGTGTGACAATTCATTGGACATTTCGAGTTATGTTTCAGTTTAATCATTTAAGTTCATATGAATGTCGTTTATTTTTCATATTTCAATGTTTCTGATTATATTTTTGTTCATATCAGTGTTAATGTTCATATGTTTTATATCACTTTAAGTCATACTTAACGTTAGGTGTCGTGTTTTGGTGTTCATATTCGCATCAATGTTCTAATGTTTACATATCTTGCGTCAGTTTAAGTTGATAGTTTAAAATTTCTGTTTGTATTTGGTGTTCATTTTGTCGTCAGTATCTATTTGTTTTCATAGTTTGGGTTCCATATCATTCTTGCAGATAAAGTTCATATGTTTACACATTTTTGTTCATTCATAGTCATAGTTAACGTATCTTTTGTTTTCATTTAACAGTTCATATCATTATGTTGTCATGTTTTGTTGTATTTGTGTTCATATGTATGTGTCGTGTTATGTTTTGATGTCAAAATTTACTTTTGTAACCATGTTTGTGTTCATATTTGACATATCATATTATGTTTTCTTGGAACAGTTCATATCAATGTTAGTATGTTGTCGTTTATTGTTGTTTTTGTGTTCATACTTGACGTTATGTGTCGTGTTTTGGTGTTAACATTCGTGTCAATGTTCATATGTTTACATATCTTGTGTTAGTTTATGTTGATGGTTTAAAGTTTCTGTTTGTATATGGTGTTCATTTTGTCGTCAGTATCTATTTGTTTTCATAGTTTGGGTCAAATTATTGTCATAGCTGACGTTATATTTATATTTTTGGGTTCACATCAGTGTGTATATTCATATGTTTGCATGTTTGAATATCACTTTATAGTCGTAGGTAACTGTATGCTTATGATTTGCTGTTCACATTCGTGTTAATGTTCATATGTTTACATGTTCTGTGTTAATTCATTGTCATAGTTGACGTTAATTCTTTGTTTAGCTTACATTAATGTTGTTAAGTTGTCATGTTCTGTTGTGTTTGTGTTCAATTTCATGTTGTATTACTTCATATTTATCCTTATGTTTGTATTTGTAGTTGATATTGTTTCAATATCTATTTGTGTTCATAGTTAATGTCAGTTGATAGTCATAGCTGACGTTATGCTTCCGCTTTCAGTATTACATTTCACATTAGTTTTCATATTATCTTCAGTATCATTTTGTTTTCATAGTATCACTTAACGTTTATTTCGTCTTCTACTTGTTATCATTCATAACTTAATATGTTTATATGTTATGTGCTCATAGTCGTGAATGGTCTTATGTTCATATCACTGTCATTGATGTATTAATTCTTAGTCATAGTTTCATTATGTGTTTTCAATGAAATACGATATCCATCAGTATGAATAGGGTAACAGATATGATAAGGGTGAGGGTTAAGTTATGAAAAAGAATTAAGGTTAGGGATGGCTTAGACTTTGCTGTGGTTAATAAAGCCCAAGGTTAGGGGTATGGATAATGTTATACATTATTAGAGAACAGGGTATGATAACAGTTCAGTTTAGTTTAGGGATACTTTTGTTAGGGTAAATCTAATTTCAATATTGGGGATGATACCATTATTAACGTTAGTGTTTGTTTGAAAGCTTAAGGTTAGGTTATCATTAATTAATAGGTAACATGATTTTCAAATTTAAGATCAGTATTATTTAGGTTAAGGATTACATATATCTTAATGAATAGTGATTAGGTTATAATCATCGATATTCATGTTAGGGTTATTATAAGGTTAAGTTGAGGTAAAGTAGTTCGGGTTATAAAAAGAAATCATAAACATGGTGGAATATTTAATAAATAGCCAAAATAGAAAAAAAAATAAAATAAAATAAATAAAATAATTATAAAAAATCAATAGAATAAAAATAATAGAAATAAAATAAATAAATATAATAATAATGAAAAAATAATCAACAAAAATAAAAGAATAATAATAATAATAATAAAATAGTAAATAGATGAAAATAAATAAAAATAATTAATAATAAACAATTAATTAAAATGAAATAAAAATAAAATAATAATAAAAAATAAAATAATAATAAAAGTAAGTGAATGAAATAAATGAATAACAATATTATAATAAAGATTTAAAACTTTTGAACCATTTCTCTCATTCCTAGTCCTTGTTTTCTTAATTTTGTATTCTTATTAAAACATACACAATTGCATCTATTTTCTTTAACAAAATTGAATAGTGTTCACTTTAATTTGCATAACTAGTTTAGAAATGTCACTTCGAAACATTGATTTCAGAGCATTCTGAATTATCATTATAACTTTTATCCAATGGGATTCACAAATGAACAGTCTATAAGTATTTCATTATAAAAAGAAAAAAACACAACATTCACAATTTTAAATCTTTGAATAATATTTCTTCATTTCTAGTATTTTTTTTCTAAATTTTGTATTCTTATTAACACATAAACAATTACATCTTTTCTCATCGACAAATTTTATTCTGCTGCAAACTGAGTAGTGTTCACTGTAATTTGCATGAGTTGTCACATGGAAACTATGATGTCAGGACATTATGAATAATCATCAGATTTTCTATCCAATAGGAAAGCAAGAAAAAAGTTCGGGAAAAATATTCATACTGCCAGTCAATAGTCTGAGAAACTATTGACCGGTAAAAATTGGAAAAGGTGAAAAATAGTAATTTTATTTTAGAAATTTTATACTGAGTAATAATTAGTATAAACTATGAATGCGGGATCGTCAACAAATTATAGGGCCAGACTCCACTAAATATTTTCCAAAGACGACAATAGTAACATTTCTCAATGTACTGATTTTATCTTAGCTTCACTTTAAGTGAATTTAAGTGACCGTGCCATTTCCTGAAAGGGTCATGTCTTCGCTACAAAATATCTCTCTGGCAGGCCAAGTTTAAAGTCAAATAAGAAATTTCTGACATGTTTACAATTTGACGTATTACCTGGAGCATGTATTTCCGGTGGCGTCCCTAGAAACTGAACCAGGTAAAAAATTCCTGTTTAAGAAAAAGTTTCTCAACAAAAATAACTGTTTTTGGCATCAAAATTTACCGGAAACTTTTAACTACCATATCAATGCAATTTTTTTCAAATTTGGACAAGCATACGGCTTTGCGCAGTAATATAAAACAGCTATTTTTATTTTGATAAGTACTTTTTTGACTATGCCAGCATCCGATTGGTTGATTTAGTAGAGTCTAACCTTAATAGGTAATTAAATGTTTTAAAAGTTCAATTATTGGTCTTTATCATGTAGCTTAATCAATATCCAAATAGAATACTCCAAATAAATATTCTTTCTGTCTCTTGAAAAATTTTTATTCCTTATTTCAAATGCCTGGTACTTAAGCAATGTTAAGTGTTTTAAGCACTTTGAAAAAACAAGGTTCTGATACTGGTTCAACTTGGAAAACAGAGCCTGAATGACTGTTTTATATTCATTTGACTATCTTTACTGTACAGCAGAGTGGTGCACTATAGTATCATTAGACGGCTTCTTACAAAGAAAGCTGTCATACAAATGGTGAAAATCTAATCATTTGAAGCCCCCTCCCCCATTTTCTGAGGTCAGTTTCTGTCCATACAATTCACTCAAATTACATATAACTTATACCAAAGGATTATCATGTGCAAAATAAAGGTAAAACAAACTCCAGAAAGTAAATAGAGGTTGCTCATAATATTCTGTTATTCAACAAGATAAAATTAATTGTAAAATTTGTTGAAAATTCAGTCTTCACTCATTATGGGGACAGTATGAGAGTGTGTCAAAAAATTTTCAAACTGCATGAGCTGCTAAATTTTTCCTGTTTTAGCTCACTATTCTTATTCATTATGCAAATAAAAGCATCATTGTTGTGACAAATATGAGCAGCTATGAATAAAATTGCAATTTATTGTAAAAATTGGATGAGCAATTAATGAAAATCTCATATTGCGACATAACGCAACATAAAATGGCACTCAGAATAACCTTTGGGGCTTTTCAACACTCAGATTTGTGTACAATAGGTTCATTCAGGATGTATATTACAAATATAAATAAAATTCAAGTTAAAAAGATATATGATGTTGAGAAAAATTGGGATTTTATATTAGGCTGTATTGTTAGAGTTCGTGATATATGTAGTAACATAAGAAAACATTAATTTTAACATTTTCAAGCATTTTGTGGATAAAATCATAACTTTTCATGCATATGTAACTTGCATTTCACCTATTCTAATTCATTTAGTGTATCTTAATCCTTTAACCTTGGTTAAAGTCTGACATTGGCTTGTAATATGGGAAATTCTTTAAATTTTGCAAAATATTACATAATATCTGTACAGGTCTGTAACTTGATACCGGTTGATCTTAGGTGCAAAATGTACCTTTATTTCCTGTTACCTAGACATATTTCGCCAATTAAAACATAAAAAGTCACCTATTGACAAAAATTTTTTGACTATGCCAGCATCCGATTGGTTGATTTAGTAGAGTCTAACCTTAATAGGTAATTAAATGTTTTAAAAATTCAATTATTGGTCTTTATCATGTAGCTTAATCAATATCCAAATAGAATACTCCAAATAAGTATGATTTCTGTCTCTTGAAAAATTTTTATTCCTTATTTCAAATGCCTGGTACTTAAGCAATGTTAAGTATTTTCAGCACTTTGAAAAAAAACAAGGTTCTGATACTGGTTCAACTTGGAAAACAGAGCTTGAATGACTGTTTTATATACATTTGACTATTTTTGTAATACTGTACAGCAAAGTGGTGCACTATAGTATCATTAGACTGTTTCTTACAAAGAAAGCTGTCATATAAATGGTGAAAATCTAATCATTTGAAGCCCCCTCCACCAATTTTCTGAGGTCAGTTTCTGTCCATACAATTCACTCAAATTACATATAACTGATACCAAAGGATTATCATGTGCAAAATAAAGGTAAAACAAACTCCAGAAAGTGAATAGAGGTTGCTAAGTACTTTTTTTTACTAGTCCAGCATCCGATTGGTTGATTTAGTAGAGTCTAACCTTAAACTTAACTGGCAAAGAGTTCTTACAATTGCTGTCATCCGTTACCCAACAAAATGACTGATAGCAGACGATCAAAAATTTAAACAACCACGGAGCACTCATCGAGCCAATAGTAATAAAAGTTTGAGATGTTGGCACAATAAATATGTGGTCAGAATAACAATTTGAAATTACAAAAATAGAAAAGCCAAAATTTGAAAGTTTGAAAGTGAATCCGTATGAAAAATTCTCTAAAGAACAAGTACATCATAACTGAACTGTATATAGAGCATTAAATGACCTTATATATATTGGAAGTTATAGTGATACCTCTTCAATTGTCAAGATCAATAATAGACCCAGATTATTTTTTAGCTCACATGGCTATGCAAGATTGAACATTTGCCACCACTTTACGTCCGACGTCCGTCGTATTTTTTCAGAAATCTTCTCCTCTGAAACTGCTGGAGTGATTTATCTATGACACGTCCTCTACAAACGATAGTCATTTTATTTTGAGCCGATGAAAAACATGGAAGCCTTGCTAAAAATAGAACATAAGGTTAAATTGCAGTTTTCGGTTGAGAAATGAACAACTGTCACGGATATCGAAAGTCTGACATAAGTAGAATGACAAGATCTATCTACCCTGTACTTTTCAAGAAAATAGGGGAACCAGTCTCGGAGTAGCAGCCCTTTTTTTGTAAAATTTTGAAAAGTTTTTTTTTTTTAATTTTTTATTCCAAAACCTGTGACAGATACAGGTGAAGTGTAAACTTCATAAATGTTCAGTATATCAAGATTTACTAACCCTGACATTTTGAAGAAAATTCAAAAGTCTGTGTTGGATTTATTGCCCTTTTTTGCCAAATTAAAAAAAAATATCCTTTTCATTTGTTATTTCGAAAACTATAAATGATAAATGTCAAGCATGAATTGATGAAATATTTGTAATGTCAAGTTCTACCTGAACTGCGATTTTGACGGAATTTTGTAAACCAATGTAGGAGTAAGTGCCCTTTGATCCCCAAACCATAATAGATAGAGGTCAAGTATAAATTTGATAAAGTATTTGAAATGATGATACAACTTCAAAACGGGTGTTGAAAATTGTTGATTGACTGCCATTTTCAAAATGGACGCAAAAAAAAAAAAAAAAAATTCAATATATATGCAATACACTGTCACAGGTAAACAAATGTTATTTTCATCTTTGACAAATAACTGCTGCGCGACCGGTTCGTTGATCCGAGACGCAATATAAAAAAACGAGTACTTTGATAAACATGCATATTGTTTTTGATTTAATATAACAACACCGTATTCAACTCAAGAAAATGAAGCAATATAACTTAAAAACACAATGTATACGATTTTGAAAGAAATTTGCGCACTATTTTTTATCGGAAGCACGAAGATAATCTTTCAGAGCTGTTAATAGGCTTGAAGCATCACGTGTTTTTTTCTTTTCATATTAACATCTCTCCAGCCATTTCATGGCTTCGAGGTAAAAACACGGGAAAATTCAACATTGTCCGATTTCAATGAATTTTGGTTTCGATATAGATAATAATATCGCGAATGCAAAACTGGTGTTAAAAATTTTCGTAGACCACGTACCGTTTTGAAAATGGCCACCAAAAAAGCGGATAATTCAACATTGTCAGATTTCAATGCAATTCAGTTTCTAAATAGATACTGATACGAGACTTCAAAACTGGTGTTGCAAATTGTTTGTTGACCGCCATTTTCAAAATGACCCGCAAAAAAGTTGGTTAAGTTCAAAATTGTCTGATATCAATAATATATTGTATCCAAATAGATTTTGATGTCGGGACTTCAAAACTGGTATATGAAATTATGCATCGACTACCATTTTTAAAATGCATATGGCTTCAAAGATCTTCTTCTATGGAACTAATCGGCCGGTTGCAACAAAACTTGGTCATATAGGTCCTTGGGTGGTCCCATTTAAAAAATTGTGTCTGTTAGGTTCGTACCTTATCCAAGATAACCACTAGCGATGAACATAGTTTAGCATTTTACCCTATGTGAAAACACAGTCCAAGATCTCCTCTAAATACAATAAATACAGAATCGGCAAAAACTACTTTCTAAATTGGAACCAAATTCGGTCAAATGATCCTCCGATAGACCTGTTAAATGATTTTGAGTGGCATGCCCGTGTCAAATAGTAGGGAACATAGTTTGGGTTCGTGTTGTTCATCTGTATGTGTCTTCATTTTTCTGTTTTGTCCTGTACTCGTGTAGTGTCCTTGTTTCTTAGTGCTTCCGATGTTGCCTTTGTCCATTGGTTGTTCGTTCTTCTGACTGACGGTTCGGTTCTCACTTACTTTAACATTGGATCCTTCTGGGAGATGCATTTAAAGGACTACTTCCCAAAAATTACTTGGCCTGTTAAAACGTGGTCACAAACGATCTTTTGTGGGCCCATTTAAAAGTTTTGCCTAACAGGTCATGGTTCTAGATGATCATTGAATAAACCCATTTCAATAGTGCATCTGATAGCTATAGGCATGGATTATATCCCAGAAAGCTGCCAATAGGAAGAGTTTAAGCTCCAGGTTCAAGGTAAGCGATGCAGGCTCTCTTGAATTATTACCCGCCAAGTCATCGGGAATAAAATATTCGACGATGAACGTTCGTGAATGGCATTGCATCCTTATTTTATGAATTCTTTTGGAATTTCGTCAAGTAGAACTTTTTTCTTTTGCCATCCCTCTAAACGATGGCGCACTAGAATCGCTCGTATATTTCACGACGTAGATATTTTCTGTAGTAGCAATATTTTATCAATATTGCCGCAAAAATGTAAAATGTCAGTCTTAATTTTGTGAATAATCATCGGACTATATCACTAAAATATCAATGGGGAGCATTTTCGACTTATTGTGTTTTGACGAGAAGGACCTCTTTATGAGGCGGTTCGAGTATTACAGAATAACAAAATACCGAAGTTACTGTTTATTTATTTGCTGCATATGCGCATTTCGAAAATTATGTCTCATCAGTGCAGATAAAACCAAAACGTTTGAAAGTAAAATAACCGAAAACGTGTAATGGCTGATAGAGAACAAATAATTAAAGGGATCTAAATAGAAAAGCCAACCTTCAGCTAAAAAACGATGAGAACTTGACTGCTGCCCTTAATAAATTTTTTTAAACAAAGACCGCGATATTTATTATTAGAATAAGTACATTTTCGGGGGTGTAAATTAAAAATATTGTTCGACGCTTTCTTTCGCTTTATAGCTTTATATACTTTATCCTTTTTTATACGAGTTGGATAGCATCCCGCCTAGTTGACTTTCAGAATTTTGTTCTTTATCATGAATTTTCTTTAGCCTATTTGTCTCGCATCTATACTTTTAATAAATTAACTACGTTTACTGTCTAAATTTCTAGTTATTTCTTACATTTCTAACACTTTCGACGCTTTATTAACTGTACTAGACACTGTTTATACCTCTATTATTACGTTAAATAAGAGAAATACAATCAAATTCAGTTTAAGCTGTCTTATTTTAGGCAAATTTAAAATGAACAGATTTATGTTGGCTGCACCTAGAATGTATTTTTCAATAAATTTGCACCTCTTATGTAATGGCAAGTAAATCAGAAAGTTTAGAATAAATAGCACATGAATCTTACAAATAAAATACCCATACAAGAACTTTTACCATTAATATTTTGTTTAACTTGTGAAATATACTACAAATTAATTCCAAAGGCTTACCTTTCTTCCTGGTGATCTGTGTCAATTCCAAACGTAACAATCTTAACAGTTTCTTTAGGGTCTAGGCCTAAATCTAAATTAAGTCCAGTAGGAGCTAAAAATTCTTCTAAAAATTCGGACAAACTGTTGTCTGCAAGGTAGTTTTGGAGCTTTTGAATTTCGTCTTCAGAATTAGAAGAAAATTCTCCCGTTACTAACTGATCGCTCTCCCAGTAAAAGAATTTGGTCTCTGCTATTTTGATGTCAAATTTTGTATTCATCGCATTTTTTAGGGCAGGACTGGTATTATATTCTTTCAAACTGGAATAGAAGGCCTTTTGCACACAGATTTGGTTGTCAGCACTTTGTGTGGCACTACTTACTACTGGGGCCAGTTCAATGACACAAACTGAAAAATAATATGCAGGTATACCGTAAATGCTTTAAAGAAGACAAAAAAAAAAACAAAAACAAAAAAAAAACAATAAAAACAAGCAGTTTATTACCCAACTTACATACTTAATTTGCAATTGATTCGTTAAAAAACTGCTGCAATAATAGAATATAATAATAAAAATAGAAAAATGGGGTGTTAAAAAAAATACTATCTCACAAATTAATGACTTTAATCTTAATAAAAATGCGTTTTTTCTAATTAAATGTATTATTTCGGCGCAAAATGACGTTGTCACTCGTATTACACTACCGATAGAACTTTTAACTTTTTGTATTTATTTGTCAAATTCAAGGAAAATTCTGCGAATAAAAATTCAGGTTGGAATCTTTTACGACATAATAAATTACGTTTCCATGACTCCATTTGTCATTTTGCTAGGAAACTATATGTATTAGCAGGGTTACATATTGTCCCATTTCAACTTCAAAAGCATATTTATGAAAATAACACCAAAATGCACACTAACCATGATTAGTAGCGAGTAAATGAATTATTTTTTAAAATGTTAATGCTCCAGACCATACGCGTACGGTCGGACCGTATGTATACATGTACGGTCTGCAACAAGGGAAATCAGTTTGACGTTGATTTCGGGAAACTGTGGTATTTTCATTTTGGGTGAACAAAATGTCCCTTTATCAATTTTAACATTCATTTGTATCTATTAAAATTTTCTAATTAATTTAATTTCAAAACCGTGATAATTATGTAGAGCGATATGAAACTAAGCAAAGAACGTTTCTAGATTTTAGTCCAGTCGAAATATGAATATACCTCAAACTAATTGCAAAAAAAAATGTTTTTTGCGTCATTTTATTTGAAATCGGCCACTTAACATCTAATAAAAAGTCGCCGTTGATACATCGACGAAAAATTTGTTATTTTGTATTTTCAGTTTTACTAATTTGAAGTCGGTTTCTGTAAAACGTATAGCGCTCCATAAACGGTATGTTAATATCCGGAATCGTATGACGTTGGAAAGGAAAATATGGGACATGCACGGATCAAAGACAAAATATAGATGTAATCATTCTGTACCAAGATATTTAGTTGTGGTAAGTTATTTCCAGTACAATTGGATATCCACCCTTTCGAAAAATCTATATTATGACCCCTTTCCCGTCGCATACCCAGAACATGTAATCAAAGATTTATGTAGCCCAAATCGGAAATTAATGAGTAGAAATGACACGAAATGAAAACAGAAATAGTATTTTCTCACTGAAACAACAACAAACTGTACATTTTATTGTATAAAAACGCATATATTTAACAAAAACGTCGAAAATAATGGGCATCTTAATGACGTCACACTCAAAAATTTTCTAAAAGTACGACAGCCCAAACGTGTCATATATTTACATGTAACATCATTGTTTAGTCGTTGTTTCTGAATGTTTTTTGCATGCTAGTTAGATTAAATAAGTTCAGTTTCATAAGCTGAATATCCTGAGGACCGAATAACGAGTTTTTACACTTCTTTCAGGTATAACAGAGGATATTCCCAAGAATGAATTACCTGCAAAACATTTTTATCCTGTACCTATGTCATCTTTCCATTGAAAATAATTGTAAGTATTTTTACTTTTTTTGTTTATTATAACAACAACAATAATAATAATAAACTTTTTATCATAATGATAATAATAATGATAATAATAATAATAATAATTAAAATTATAATAATAATAATTATTATTATCATTATTATTATTATCATTATTATTAATTATTATTATTATTATTATTATTATTATGATAAAAAGTAACATACTTATGTAGATCGAACTAAATCAAGAATATTATAAGAGGAAAGTAAAAATTGAAAATTCGTCAGTGAAATAAAAGATAATTATTTCATAATTTCACTCTAGAAAACGACGTCACAGTAGACGTTATAAACGTTGTTGTTAAGTAAGGGTGTCAGAGAATTATCATTGAAAATTTAGTTCATAATCTTAATTTAACCCATAAAATATCAAATATGTAAGAAGATTTAAAAATAAAACAATAACTTATCCTAGATTTTGATTATCAATTTCAAATATGTATTTTCATTAAAACTAACAAAGAAGTTTGTGACAATTAAAAACAAAGAAAACTATGCAAGTAATTAAAAAACAGAGTTATGAGTACCCTGTCCCCAGTTCTAATGACCGTTGTACAAAATACCCTATTATTTCGAAAATTTCAGCTCATATTCGGGAAACGCTTACAGAAGCTTATCCTCAACCCCTTCTTTAAAAAGAGCTTAATTGTATGGATAGTGGTTCTCAATATGGCGTCAACGTATTTAATTGGAAACGAGATCATACAGAACTAAAAGTAGGGATCGGTGCACATATATTCAGTATCGGGATGTAATGGGAATTTGTCAATATCCAAATTCTGGAATATTCTCATATTTAAGAGAATATTTATTTTCAATAGACCATTTGCCAGTTCTGTGATCAACAGAATGAATTTAGCGAAACCCAAAAGGGAGGTAACTTTTTGAAAAATCTCAAGGGGACAGAATGGTTCCCTGCTTGTGAAAAACAACCAAAAAATAAAGCATTTTTAATTAAACGTAATGATAGTTTAATCTTTAGTAGACGTTTAGCCGGCAACATAATTCAAACCCCAATCCCCAATAGCACTTACCATCCTTTAAAGTGCTACTTGTTTCAGGTAAAAAAAATAAACAACTGTACTAACTTGAACTGTCTTCTCATTGAGTAGGAAAGTATTAAAAAATCGAAAATATGCTAACTTACTTCAGAATATCATAAATATTGTGTAGGGCACTACTTTGTCCAGGATGGTTAAGCACGAAGACCGTACTTTAAAACAAGTGTGCATGTTTAATGTTTGTTTGTCCGGTGTAGGAGTAATTTCCCTTTCAAGGTTTGACCAAAAAACACAAAATTTGACTAGAACTTGCATGGACCTTAATTAATCGGCAAATCATCTATTACAGATCATTTACTCAAACGCAACTGATATGGAGGTTGAAACACTAAATGACGTCATACTAGTAACAAGAATAAACTAACAGGTATGTATTTTTGTTTCGTAATTTATTGTTTATTGTGAGAATTTTGTTTTAAATAAAAAATACACGATTTCTTCATTTATTTATTATTTGTTTTAAATTTAATAATTTTTTTATTCTGTCTTTTCCTTTGGATTTTTGTTGTTCCCTGAATTAGCTCGTTTGAGTATCGTATTATTACAAATGCTGGTCACATTTTTCGGTTTAGGGTCTTCCGAGTGTTTTGATTTGCTCTGCATTAAAGAGGGCTAAGTTGTCGAATAGGCCATCTGCAAGACCTACACTTACAGTAACTTCGGTATTTAGCATGATAGATATATGGTGACTTCAAGATGAAGAACAACAATAAAAGCGTTGTTCCATTGCTTTGTTTTGCCATGTATTTGTAGAGACTTTGTCTCATTGGCATGTACTCCATAGCCTTCATTGTTAATTTTAGATATATGAAATATTTTGTTGTTATCCGTACTTTGACGTCACTGGAGACGGTATATTTTCATTCGGTTTAAATACATAAAAATTGAAAGTAATGAAATGAAATGCCAACAAACATATTTATCAGGCAAGATTCACACTATCAAACCTATACATACATAAACCATTTTTATAACTATAAACAGATGAAACAATTGGTTTGCCTATTACAGTTGGAGTGTAAATACATTATGTAACTGATTGCTTATTTAAAAAATACCGTTTAAAATATGAATTATAAATGTTTAGTGTTTACTTTATCCTTTTCTTTTCAGGTGCTTATTTTCAGATTATTTGATAGAGACAATGAGCTGTCCAATATGTAATGAAAGTATTGGGAATGGTCAACCTACAGTTGTATTACGAGAAAAGTGCAGTGAAAGTATCAATAAAGCAAGCAGACTATTGAATGTTGACATTTTCACACAGCCTGGCAATGTAGTACATCAGGTATGTCGTCGAGATCACTGTCAACATAAAGACATTCGTCGAACGGTCAAGTCAGACGATCAGGAGAACAAGGTAGGAAAATTGAGATCGAAGACTTAAACATTTTCATACAAAGATCATTGCTTATTCTGCACTAAACAAATAAAAATAGAGGGCCATAAACGAGGACAAGATACCTTTTCCTGTCAGGACTTTTGACTTTCAAAAGAAAATTCAGGCTGTTTGCTCTGCAAGAAATGATGAATGGGGACAAGAAGTATTGGACAGATTGACATTTGCATCAGATTTACCAGCAGTTGAGGCAATTTATCACCAACAATGCAATGTAAACTTCAGAACAGGAAAACAAATTCCACTTTCTTTACAAGAACCTAGTCCGAATGCTAAGAAGTTATATTCAAAAGGGAGACCAGAAAATCCTGTACTTGCAAATGCTTTCATCAAAATAGTTAATTACCTAGAAGAAAATGATGACGAGCAAATAACTATACTAGACCTAGTTAACAAAATGAAAGAGTTCTGTCCAGACGAAGAATCATACACTGTCGTCTACATGAAAAAAAAGTTACAAGACCATTTTGGAGCGTCCAATAACAGAAAAAACGGAAAGCCGAATGTAATGACACTCAGAAACACAGTCGCCAATATCCTTCACGATTTTTATAATCAGCCAAGAACAGATACACAAAAACAAAAAGGGTTACAAATTATTGAAACTGCAGCAAAGCTTTTGCGGAGTCACATTAAAGAAATGAATACAAACAAAGCAGAATACCCATCTCCTGATGAACTTGAATCAAAAGAAGGTAATATAAATTTCTTACCAGAGACTATAAGACTATTCTTAGAAACTTTATTTATGACAAAAAAATCAGATGTCAAGATTGCGTCGATTGGACAGACATTAGTACGGACAGTAAGACCAAGAGTACTTTTAGCCCCCTTACAGATTGGTTTAGGAATCCAGCTACATAATCAGTTTGCATCCAAATTCCTGATCGAAGTACTTCATAACTTAGGATTTTGCTGCTCTTACGCTGAGATAACAAAGTATGAAACATCTGCCGCTGTTTCCAGCAAGACATTTTTACCTGAAATAGACCCAGAAAATACTGTCCAGTTCTCAGCAGATAATATTGATAACAATTTGAACACACTCGACGGACATGACACTTTCCACGGGAAGGCCATTATTGCAAGTATCACACCTAGTGTAGTTTGTAGTACGAAAATGCTGTGTGCGAAATGTCACAAAGGATGAGTTGATAGACAATGGTAAAATAGATATTCAGTTTTACAGACAGCCCCCCNCCCCCCGAGTCGCCTTGTCTGAGATTTCAAGAGATTAAAAACTTGAAATGCATCGATTCTACTGCCTTTTTGGATACTCTTGCACCAGTTACATGGTCACTTAGATCCCCTGTCTTAGGATGGTCTGGTTTTATGGAAAACGCACAAAATAATGAATATCCTGGAAGATCTACAGTTGTCTTTCTGCCAATGATAGACATGAATTCAAGTGACTTGTCTTGTTTATTTTCTACACTTACATTTATTGCTAGAGAGGCAAATTATCTTGGTATAACCCCATCAGTTACATTTGATCAGCCTTTATACTGGAAAGCTCTTAACATAATCAACAGCGAGCCAGACGACAGTCCTCTTAAATCATTTATTCTTCGACTCGGAGGCTTCCACCTTGAAATGAGTTATTTGGATTGTATTGGACATATCATGCAATCTTCTGGATTATATGAAGTTTTGGAAACAATATATGCATCTAATGCAGTAGATCACATGTTTACCGGAAAAGCAGTATCTAGGGCTGTCAGAGGTCACTTCATAGTTGACTGTGCACTTCACATAATTTTATTCAGTAAAGTTTTCAAGTTTTCTTCTCCTCATTTAGAGGATGTTACAAAACCCGACGAACCAGTTGAAAATGAAAATAATATCTTGGAGACAGAAGAATCATTTGATGAACATATCTTGAAAGAAGTTTTACTACTGTTGGACTTATTTCAGTCGGGAGAAGTTGATGTTACGTATGTGACAAATAGTCAAGTTCTTAAGTTGATTGATGAAAAATTGGAAAACCATAAATCATCGTTGAAAAAATATCCAACTCCAAAATTATGGATTCCATATATGGAGATGATCGGCATATTGGAAACTTTCATTAAAGGTGAGCGAACTGGAGATTGGAAACTACATTTGCAATCAGTTTGGAATATTCTCCCATATTTTGCAGCATGTGGCCATAATTGTATTTGAAATCCGCTTATATTTATCTGCAAAATATGTTGGAGCTGGAGTCGGTAAACTATGAAATTTTCCAGAAGCTTATGGAAGGGCATCATGTTGTGAATAGAACCGACAAATGTTGGGCAGGCCATCTACAGATCTAATGATAGAGCAAACACTAATGCAAAGCATAAAAACCAGTGGGGGAATGACGAGAGGCAAAGGCATGTCAGAGATACAGAGATCACAATGGATTCTATCAATGCCTGCCTACTCGAGCGTTAATGCAGCAATGCAAATCTTTGAGAATGAAAGCTATAACTCAAGTGAACAGCACAAGGAATTATCAAAAACACGACAAGAAAGAGATCATAAAGACACAATGACTGTTCTGAAATACCTCCATGAAAGAGATCCGTTTGTAGGGGAGACTTCATTGCGAAATATTGAAACAGGAGTTACTGCAACTGAAGACGTTGATGTCCATGAAGCATTTCTGTTGGAACTAAAATCATTGAGTCAATGAAAGGTAAAGATGCTTTCTCTATTTCTTTTAATAGATCAATGCAGGTTACTACTATGAATGACAAAACATTTGTTAAAAAGGACAACGAGGTGATTAATGTTAGCCCACAACTTGTGTTTCAACGATTAATAACAGCAGCCAATACTCTTTCAGAAGACCTTTCAGGCATACTTTCATATGAACTTAGTACGTACCCTTCTTCATTATTTGACTCGTCTGGGACAATGCGTACATCTGTAAAAACTCAGCTTGCAGATGCAATATGGACACTTGGCGATTGTTCTGGCATCGACAGAAATGATGTTCACTATGTTATTGATGGCGATCCCTGTTGCATTGGATTCCCTGGCCTCGTGGTGTCTCATTCAAAGCAATATGTGATCTCTACGTCACATACATTGACAAAAAGTATAACAAAGGTACAATTGTATTTGATGGTTATTCAGACAAAGCCTCTACAAAGAATGTCACACATCAGCGTCGCACCAAAGGAATCATCGGTACCAAAGTATTTTTTGGTGATGAAACACCATTCAAAACCAAGAAAGAATGCTTCATGAGAAATTCCGAAAACAAACAAAACTTTATTAAACTTTTATCTGGTCACCTTGAAGAAAAGGGTTATAGAACCGTTCACTCAGAGGCAGATGCAGATGTTTTAATTGTGAAAACTGCTGTCGAAAAGGCGATTACTGAAGATGTGGCGGTCATAGGAGAAGACACCGATCTTCTAGTACTGCTTTGTTATCATGCAAGTATCACAACACACAATATAATATTCCGATCAGAAATCAAGCCTACGTCGAGAAAATTACGTATCTGGGATATTACTAAGACAAAAACGTTACTTGGAGATACGACATGTAGTATTCTTCCATTTACAACCTCCAGAATGTTTGGAGTAGGAAAAACGCTTGCTTTGAAAAAAGGAATGAATGATGACTATTTCAAGGAGCGTGCTGAAGCGTTCATGTCTGCAAGCTCAAAAGAAGTTGTACAAAAGTTTGGAGAAGAGGCGATCAGAATTCTCAATGGTGCTCTCCCGTATGAAGGATTAGATCTGTTGCGCTTCAGGAAATTTACTACAAAGGTAGCAAATAGTGCAAATGTAATTGACATTAATATTCTTCCATCGACTTCTTCAGCAGCCAGTATTCATTCCTATGCTCAAATAAAATAGTGGACTAATGAAGCTGGTGACCTTGATGTGACAAATTGGGGCTGGAACATTCACAATAATAAATGTGAGCATATAAAAACATCAAAATCACCTGCACCTGAAGAGCTACTGAAAGTGATCAGATGTAAATGCAAAAATGGTTGTGCTATCAAACGTTGTACTTGTAAAAAACATGGACTTGAGTGTTCAGTAAGCTGCTTAGAGTGTACTGGAAAAAAATTGTCAAAACTCTCAAGCAATGTCACATAGTATTCTTGATGATGATGCGGTTTGATAATGAAAAGTAAAACATTTGTTGTACATTCATTTAAAGTGAAAGTGCTAAACACGATAAATTTACAACAATCGTCAGTGACATCTTTTTTTTACCAAAATCGTTGTACATTACTTGCATTGGCTTCAAGGTCAAGGATTTTTTGAAGGTCATTATAACGTTTTACACAATCAGTGCTTAAGAAGATGTCTTATAGTGAGTCTATTGTATTGTCGACAAGTATATTTTGTATAGTTGCTAAAACAAATCTAGTGAAATGATATAACAAAGGATTTCTTATTTATATTATTTTATTCATATCAAAATTTACAGTAAAAAAGAAAAAATCTATGTTAAGTTCAGACCACAGAAAAAAAAATGTCTTAACATATCAAAGGCGACCTTTTTTCTATGAAACTACAGGTATAGATCTTTCAAAATCAGCAGTCAGAATTTCTTTTGCAATTTGTTTGAGGTTGGGTGAAAATATTGAGTAAATTGACTGGACTATTATTAAAACTATCTTGACACTTCCTTTCTTTTTCGAAAAAATGAACATCAAAATGGTGATAAAAGTTCCCCTTGGTGTTTTTTCTGCAGGCCGGTAATGTGACGTCGAAATGAGAACCATTTAATATTTACTTTGATAATTATCTTACAGACCAATGAATGACTTAAACCGTATTTTGTACAAGCATGCAGACCGAAAGATCGTATAATTTGCTACTGTCACTTTCACGATGAATCCCTGTGTTTTATTTTCAAAGAAAATAGAATTACGAAAAAACACTTCCTTATTTGTGAAATTGACCATCATTTATTTCCTATTTATAAACGCTTGGCCCATATTAACGAAGCGCTACATTGTGATAAAGATCCGATATTCGGAACATTTTGGTTACATCGTTTAAGTTGTATTTGTTGACTTAATTCTATGATTGAAGTAAGTTTGAAAGACGATTTTCCTAGTGTTTAGTAGGAGCGCTTAACGCTGGTCAAATAACTAAATACCGAACTTACTGCAAATTTAAGTTTTGCATTTCTATTCCCGTTTTGACAACTTAGGTGTCTCCAGAACTGACAAAATCTAAACTTTTGGAAGAACATAAACTCAAAGATGTTTAAGAACTGACAGAACACAAATAACCAATAGCATCTAAATTGAAAGCCAATTTCAGCTGAGGACAGAGCTATGCATGAGGGTTTTCAACAAAATTTACAAAAAATTACAATTTGCAAGTTTCCAAATTAAATAAAAACTACACGAAGTAAATATTATTGAAATGTTCGGTTTTAATAGTTTTCAGAGGTCATTATTTTAGTACTTACTCAGTGGCAAAACGAATAACTCAAAATTCTCGGAGATGCATGTCGTGATCACTGTATTGTTGAACAGTTACAGAGGATATGCGTTTACAAGATCTGGTAGCAGCCCGCCCAACCGCCGTATGGTTTATATGCCTAATATCGGCGCATATTTTCGGTGCCTGTTATTTATTACCTGACAGTATTTACATCCGGGGTATTTCATGCTATTTTGGGAAACATCATGCTCTCTCTGTTGAAGTAAAATAATTCGCGTAAAATAGCGAAAAACTAAGTCACAACCACAAAAGGGCTGGTTTCGTGGCCTTTCAAAAAAGTTTCAAGAGCATTTATTTGAACAAAATATCTGAAAAAGTATATCTGTTATTCGAAGCAGTTACAGATGTTTTGTAATGCATAGAGTCACCATGTGACCAAATACCGGTATCATCTGAACAAGAGGCTCTCAAGAGCCTTTATCGCTCACCTGGGTCCTGCAGCACTATAATTCCTAATTGATGGTCCATCTTTGGTGGTGTATGTACATAAAAATCGGAAACTTTTTATAAAATTTCATTAAAATTTTTCAAGCAGTTTCAGAGAAGATTTTTGAAAACTTAAGGGGCCTATGTTAATCTACGTTCTCTGCTGACAGCTATTTAATATAAAACTTTGAAGAGGGTCACATAAGGACTATCATATCAAAATTCTACTGAAATTGTTCAAGTAGTTTCAGAGGAGAAGATCTTTTATGCATTTCCCACTGGGTCCAATGTTAAACTAAGTTTTGCTACTGGTGGCCATGTCGGAAGACGGATCAGCACCAAAGTAACAGCTTGGTCAAAATCTCACAAGTTTTATTTATGCAATGTTTAAATTGAATCCGATCAATGGTTTTCCATGATATCTTTGTATGCATTTCCCCTTGGGGTCCAATTCATTGCTGGCAGCCATGTTGGATGATGGATCAGAACTGAAGTAACAACACTTGGTCAGCTTCTTATAAGCAAAGTCTGGATTAAATCTATTAAGCAGTTCTCTAGAAGAAGATCTTTTGTTAAATTAAGTTCACAGCTGGTGACACTTGGTCAGCACCTGCCAGGCATCATTCATATCATGTTTGATTTGAATCCATTCAGCAGTTCTCTAGAAGATCTTTGTGTGCATTTCCCATAGGGTCCAATGCTGTCGGTCATGTAAGATGACAGATTGGCACCAAAGTAATAACACTTGGTCAGCACCTCATAAACATTATTCATGCTAAGTTTGGTTCAAATCCATTCAGTGGTTCTAAAATAGAAGTTCTTTGTATGCATTTTCCCATAGGGTCCAATATTAAAATTAAGATCCCCGCTGGAGGCCATGTTGGATGATGGATCGGCACCAAAGTAACAACACTTGGTCAGCACCTCATAAGCATCATTCATGCCCAGTTTGGTTCAAATCCATTCAATAGTTTTCAAGAAGTTCTTTGTATGAATTTTCCCATTAGGTCAAATGGTAAACTAAGTTCCCTGCTGGCGGCCATTTTGGAAGCGGTCGGAAAACTTGAATGAGTTCAATAAAATAAAGTCCTCAACATGCTGAACATTTTTGCAGTTTAAACTTTACCTCTATCTCAAAGCGTTTTTGAAATATAGAACAAAAAGTAAAAAATTACGAAAAATTTGACCAATAAAGGACCACAACTCATATATAGGTACTTGGATTTTCTTCAAAATATCCATGTGGGTAGATCTTAACATGCTGAACATTTTTGCAATTTAAACTTAACCTCTATCTGTTATAGTTTTTTAAATAAAAAATAGAAAAACATCAAAATTTTGAAAATTTTACGGAAAAGGGGCAATAACTCTTAGACGGATCATCAGATTTTCTTCAAAATTTCAGCACATGTAGATCTCCCCATGCTGATCATTTTTGCGTCTCATCAGATTTTTGATATCTGTAATGGTTTTTGAATTATTTGCCAAAAACTGTAATTTACCCCTATGTTCTATTTTTAATAACGGCAGCCATGTTGTTTGACCTAAGACATGAAAAATTACAAATTTGAAACTAGGTACCCTAGTGATGATTCATGATCAGTTAAAGTTTGGTTCTATTTGACCCAGTGGTTTCAGAGGAGAATATTTTTGAAAGTGAGCTAACGACGGACGGACGACGGACGCCAAATGATGGTAATAGCTCATCCTGGCATAGCCAGGTGAGCTAAAACGTAAATACTTCCATTTGACCATATTTCCCTATACACTGGTAATTGGGTTACATGTGAAAAAAATGGACCAATCAGATGTCTTCTTTGTAGCACATGCGTTGTTATCATAAATCTGTACAAAAAGTATTTTGAGGTCAAATGCGAAAGGTTATCCATTTTTGTCTCAGCTCCTGTAATTTTTTTCACGGGTGCATGCAATATTGCAAATGTGTATGATTCATCGATGTGAAATTTCTACATTGTAGATATATCAGATGTGAAATCCTAACAAATGTATACAATGTTGTCTTTTCAGTAAACTGAAAGTTTTGCCACTTCCTTGACCGCAGCAATAAACAAACATTTATGTCATATGATCCAACTTTAATAATTTATTTTCTCTATTGCCTGCCATCTTAGATAATGGACGGATCTGCAGGACACAATTTTAAGGAAAATTAAGTGTTGTGCCAAAGTTTATTTCCGACTGTCAAAATTGTTTTAAAGAAGATCTTTGAATGTGCTCCTATATTAAACTATGTTTCCCATTGTGGCCAATTTGCATTAAGTGCAGACTTGAAGACATCTCTTTTGAAGGGGACCATCTAAGATACATGGTGATTAAGTTTTATTCTAACTAGCCAAGTTGTTTCAGATAAAAAAATTCTTTGTGCTTTTTTCAATAGAGTAAAGTATTCAATTAAGTTCCCCGCCGGTGGCCATGTTTGATGATAGATAGGCACCAAAGTAACAATACTTAGTCAGCACTAGCCAAGTTTGGTTCAAATCCATTCAGTGGATCTCAAGAAAAAATTCGTTGCAAGATGCATACAGATCATCAGCTACTCATTTAAGACTGTGATTATTTGAAACAGTCTGTGCAAGCTATTGATGCCAAAAAGGTTCTCCTTTACTCATGTATGCAAGATTATATCATTAAAATCACTGACTTTTACAATATACATTATATAGAAAAATTACTTTGATGTGAAATTAGGGAAAGATTATGAAAGTATTTTTGTTAAAAAATGTAAAAATTTGTGCAAATTCACATTTTTTGCCCTTGATTAAGGAAAAAAATCAATGTCTTTAATGAAGTGATAGGAGGGAATTTCTCTGAAGCGGAAGAAATAAAAGTTAATCAAAGAAGATTGAAAACATAATTTAAAGGGAAATAACCCATAAACCATATGGTATTAGGGGGAAAAATAGTAAAAAAAATAGGCAATAACTCCTACACAGGCATTTAGATTTTCTTCAAAACTTCAGAGTGAGTAGATCTTGATAAGCTGATCATTTATCGAGTTTACCCTTCACCTCGATCTGTTACAATTTTCGAAATAAAAAATAAAACATGCAAAAATTTTGAAAATTTTACGGAAAAGGGACTGTAACTATTATACGGGTTTTCAAAATAAAATGAGGATCGATTATAGCGGAAATTTCATTGATGATTACTATAAAGTTTCAGACCAATCACTCCAGCGGTTTCAGAGGAGAAGATTTTTGAAAAAGTTTACAACGGACGACCGACGCAAATTGATGACAAAAGCTCATCCTGGTAAAGCTAGGTGATGTAAAAAGAAAAGTTGGAATTACAACTAACAGTCATATTTTTAACGCACTGAGGTTTCAATTCATGTTTCGTTTATTTATAGACATGATATTCTTAAGTTGACAGTGTCGAAACTTTGTCATGAATTCCAATAAAATTTCAAATTTAATCAACCACACTGATACATGTCTAAATTATACCTAATAATGAAGGAAACGATATAACCCTTTAGTTTGACTGGTCATAAACGTGACACATGGTGTAAATGTCTCGAATCTAAGGTCAAAGGTCAAATTTTCAAAATTAACTTTTTTGGTATATTTCAAACGTTTAAAAGCATATCGCAAAATAATATCAAATTATTGCTTTAATAATCATTTATTATGTCCTAAGATGTTCTATGACAGATATAAAGACAAGAATCAAGAATAATTATAAGCCCTCCGCAATATGAATAACGAAGAAAATGTTCACTTACAGAAATTTAAAAGCAAGTTAATGGTCAAGCATAAGTAATACAGCACATATAAGTCATTCACATTTATTAAATACTAGTAAGTATTTGTTTGATGTTCCTGACATCAACGACCGAAAACTTTGTCTAACCTAAAAAAAACTTTTGTATCAAGGGTTTAGATATCATAAATTTCTAAATTTTATTATAGATACATTGACTTATGAGGTATTTACAAGACATATTGTAGTCATGGTATAGTCGACATCGTTAAACTGTTGCTACTGGCAACGTTAATTATATGAACTATATAAAGGAACTGTACCTTTGCTTAAGTAGTCTATTTGTAAGCAACCGAGCTCTATCAATGTAGTCACTGTAACCATAGGCCCTTGAGTTGCGAAATTAAGAGGTATGTAAAAGACACGATGTAGTCTTGGACATACCTCGGAGAAAGGAAAAAGGGATAATAAAGGGAGGAATGAGAAACGGGATAAGAAAAGGGAGGTATATTCATGTCTTTTTTCTCCATTATGGTAACATTTTCAAGTTTTCACAGATCACACACACTCAATGTCGTGACTACACCGTGTCTTGGACATACCTCGGAACTGCACTTGCTTGACAAGAATAATTATAACATCTACAACGGTAATGGTAGGTTCCACTTGCTTGTCGATATAAAGGTACTGTTTTATATGTCGATATCGACGATATCGTCAATATCGTTACGATATTGTAACATCATATAAAACGCTTATGTTAAAACTGAACTTGTCGATATATAGCATCGTCAAGATATCGTACCAACGTCTTGTACAGATAGTATAGACGATATTCCACTTTAAAACTTTTGTGTAATTGTCGACATCTTACCGCAAATCTACTGGAAACTGGTATCCAATCACAAACACCTTTCATATGTTGATAGAAAAATTTATTCCCTTTGCCCTCATACAGCGGGACGCCATTTTTACCCCGTTTGACCTCTTTGACCCGCCATTCTAATAGCCGGAACGTTCCGGAATTGGACTTTTAGAAGAACGTTTATTTGTTTGTGGATATCGAAGATGTAGCAAAGTACTGGCTTTTCACCACCCTAGTACAACGATGGACACACACACACACATGTGTAGCTAGCAAATGCACATGCGGATTATATATCCTGTTTGATAGTATTTTTCCAACGTTTAGCACCGAGAACGGGCGCCCCAACGGCTAACGTCTAACCTCCGCTCGTACCTCGCTTAAGCGGGGGGTGGGGGTGGAGTTAATCAAGTGATAGTATAAAAGGGGACGTTTCTTCGCTCAATGCTCAAACGCCGCAGCCGGGAAGCCGGTTTGGCTTACGTGGGGGACACAGGGGTTAAAAAGGCAGCTTCCCTCAATGCTCAAACGCCGCAGCAGTCTGTCAAATTTTAAGTTGAGCTTTTCGGTAAGTAATCCAATGAATAATTGGAACTCTGTAACTGACTGAATGAGGATCTTGGTTCATAATGTGGATTTAAAGCAACTGTAGTGGCATCATTGCAAGAGTTTTTTAATAACAAGATACAATTAAAATGATCGGACACTGGATCTATCACCTCTTAGAAAAACTTTGGTTGTAATTTAAATCATTTTGTATTCATCATAGGTAACTTTAAAATGGGCAATATCCTTACATTGAGGACTAGTAAAGTTTATAGCTCCGATAATACTTGTCTTAGCTGGATTAACAATAAATGGGTAACGGTGTTCAACAAAGAATTCATGGTAAATATAGTTCTTAAAACTTAGCCTTTTGTATTTCTAGCGAAGATGGAGATGACGCCTCTGATAAGGTTGATAACGGTATCTAGAACGGATACGAGACCTGGACACTTTGGAGCGTCTATTTGGGTTGAAGAAGAGTCTTCAAACGACAGACGACAAGTTACTTTGTTAGGAATCAAAACTAAAATGTGATTAGGATTAATATTAGTTACGATTAATATTAGTGCTTTGTTCGGCACTCGTGACATTTTTATTTAGTTATACTATAATTATTCATGCTTCGATACCGAATCGTGTTTGTCGATATCGTCGATATTTACATTGGTATTTGAATTAAAGTTATTCATTCCATTATAGCAATTTATTAAGACTTCGATATCGAGTCAATATCGAATCGTGTTTGTCGATTTCGTCGATATCGACATTGGTATAAGTCTTGAAGCTATTCATTATATTAAAGCAATTTGTTAATCTTCGATATCGATTCGATGTCGAATCGTTTGTGTCCATGTCGTCGATATCGACATCAGCATTAGTCTTGGACATGTATGTGACTTATAAGGGAAATTTGGATCTAAATGCAGGGCTCTTATACAACAGGGCATTTCACATCCAAACTTCTATGGAAATATCATTTACAAAGCGAATTTATTCAAGAATTGTCCTACCAAACTTATTGATCCGTTGAACAAACTTATTCATAAAGGATATAAATACAGCATTGTTGTTCAGGATGATGGTCACTCCACGGGTTTTTGAAACTGTCTCTGACTTTCGGAATTCTCTTATTTTATCCACCATGATGCATTAAAAAATTTTGCACACTGATCCTTACTTTTCTTTTTACAATATATTTGTATATATCTTGAATATACTTTTGACAAAATTTGATGAAATTCTTGATATATTTTCCTTGTATTCCAAAGGACGATTGCCTTAATACAAAGTAAATGAAAAGTCAAGAGGAGTTCGGTTTCCCGCCAAAATGTTAGGCACGTAAAACTCAAAAACGGGCACACTGACATATCAATATTTTTTGCTTAAAATGATGTATGATCGATGTTCTAATAAATAAAGATACTTATTTCAAAACCTTCATATGATTAACTTGAGGAGTGAGCATCCTTAAATCTCCACTTCTGGTTTTATTGGTCAGTTCCTCAATGCTTTATACCGCAACTTAACTAAATACAATTTCCTATTTTCAGTATTTGCCATTGCAAAATTTCATGGTTTCTTTCATAACTGATACATAATATTTCTCTAACCCCAAAACAGTATCATTGTGAAATTTTGAAAAGCAAAAACTAAAGTAGTGACAATGTGAACTCCCATAAAAACTGGGAGTCACATTAGGTGCTCCGGATGGGTAAGTATGTCCTGCTCCGCTAGCGGCATCCGTCACACTATCAGTGAGTCAATCCAGGGTTGAGTCAAACCGGTTATGTCAAATCCGTGAAGACGTGAAGTTTTGAAGTTTCGTATGTTAGTGGGCTTGATATTATAGTCAACGGAAATTTTGTACTTAGCTAGCTGTTAGAAACTGCGAGCATTGTCATGAAAAAAGCTGTGTGTATTCTTGTCTTCATGCTTTATGTACTTCATTGTGTATTTATTTTCTAGCCATTCACCAGACAAAAGGGGGGATTTGGATAAAAAAAATAAACGAGTTTAACCCCATTGCAATTTTGATGCCTGTCGGGAATATGTTGGCCATTGGCTTTTCCTTTTCTTCTTATAAAATTTTAGTTTCTTGATATTCGATTTATTGGATGTGGTTTGTTTCCATTGATTTATTCTTTTTTTTTACTTTAAGACCATCTAGGGCTTGTTATATAGTGTGAGGTTCCTAATCTTTTTTAAGACCGTGCGATGACCCCTAGATGCTTTGTTTGGGTCGTTTAAACCAGGAGATGGAATATTGTCTCCTTAACATTTCCCCCTACCATTTGTTTTTTATATACATTTTTGAACACCTGAAATATGAATAATAAAATTATTGAAATAAACATAGAATAACGGGACACATAATGGCAGTCTTCTTGAATTTGGGTTATTCCCTTTTGTATATAGTTTTTTCTGTCATAAAAATGAAATATATTTTTCTAACAATACACCTAAATCTTAGAAGTCATATTAATAATACGACAAAAATAAGTTAACAATTAAACTTAAATATATAAAATATAAACAATAAAATAAAATGTACCACTATAAGTAAATGTATAATAGTTTATCTTGTATATTATGTAACTGTTATTATGTTCTGTTGCTTGTTGCCTTATGTAAAGGGAGAGGACTAATATAGGCTGTGCCTGTTGTCCGATCCCATTAATTTATTCAATAAAATATTTTTGAAGTCATGGTAAAGTTTATATGTGTCACAATCGAGAAACAGATCTAAATATGAAGCCATATTATCATGATAAGAAAAGCGTATTTCTAGACGCTGACATGTTCAACACGGCGGGTGTCTTATAAGAAGCAGGAGATGCTTACTCTACCGGTGCACCTGATCTCACCCATGGTTTTTATTGGGTCCGTGTTGTTCATTTTTGTATATGTGCGTGTCTTCATTTTCTTTTCTGTGTCATGCTCATGTTATGTCTTCGTTTTTTTGTTTTTCCGACGTTGCCATTGTCCTTGGATTGTTCTTTTTAGACTGACGGTTCGGTTCTCACTTACTTTTCTAAAAATATGAAATCAGCTTTCATTTGATGCGCAAGTAATTGAGTTGATAATATAAGAACAGATTGATTAAAATATTGTGATTTTCATAATTAATATATGACATCAATTAAAAATATAACCCAAAACCAAAATCATCTATAAAAGAATAAGAGAATGTATCGACAAGCAAACATAGAGGCTAAAAGATGAAAAATAGGCAAATTCTAACACCGAAAATCCCAAAACATGGGTGTGCGGATGTTACAAAAATACGAGTAACGTGACAGAGACAAAACTAATAAAAAAAAATCAACAAGAAAGCCACAAAAGTATAGCACTAGCAGTTTTTGACAGCTACAAAACACGGCACAATGTATGCACAGAAGAAAAAATTATGACATAAAAAAGAACTTTTAATAAAATAGAAAAGATCTGCGGATACGGACTCTAATTATTATCATCATTAACTGCGTTTTAACTTGCAATCCTCCTTTTCTTGGCTGATACATCCACAAGTGTACCTAAGATTTTTTTTTTATTTAAACAGACACATAGTTCACTTAAAGTATTTGCATGTGTGCAGGAGCAATGAACGGGCATCTGTTAGCAAATGCTCAATAGTGATAACCCAGCAGTCGAATGAAGCCACAGCCATAAAATTATCAAGACAGATATTTCACAACAATGCACAAATTCTACATATCTAATGTTGCAAGGTTTGTTTCATTATCATTAACAATAACTTCGTTATTTTGTTATGTATTACCACTGGGTCGATTCCTGTGCTGTTGGACTGGTTATTTGTTCTCTATCAGCTTTTACACGTTTTTGGTGGTTGGACTTCAAAATATTTTGGCTTTATTTGCACTGATGAAACATAAGTTGTCGAAATGCCCATATGCAGAAAACAAGTAAACAGTAATTTCGGTATTTTATTATCTATTACCACAGGGCCGATGCCTCTGCTGGTGGACTGTTAGTCCCCGAGGGTATTCACCAACCGAGTAGTCAGTATTGCGGTGCTGACACGAAAACTAATTTTATTGAACCTTGCAATATCTAAATTTTATAAAATTTTGTTTAAAACTAAGGAGTATCTCCCTCGTGCATAGCTCTGTCCTTAGCTGAACTTTGGCTTTTCTATTTAGATCCTTTTGGTTATTTGTTCTCCATCAGCTTTTACACGTTTTTGGCGGTTGGAATTCCAAATTTTTTGGTTTTATCTGCACTGATGAGATATGAAATGCGCATACGCAGAAAGTAACTTCGATATTTTGTTATTTATTACCACTAGGCCGATGCTAATGAGACACAAGTTGTCGGAATGTGCATATGCAGAAAATAAAATAAAAGTTACTTCGGTATTTCGATGCCTCTGCTGGTGGACTGTTAATCCCCGAGGGTATTCACTAACCCAGTAGTCAGTACTTCGGTGTTGACCCAAACCGATTTTATTGAACCTTAAAATATCCAAATTTTGCATTTTTTTTTAAAGTAAGGAATATCTCCCTCACGCATAGCTCTGTCCTTACCTGAACTTTGGCTTTTCTACTTATATCCTTTTGGTTATTTATTCTCTATCAGCTTTTACACGTTTTTGGTGATTGGACTTCCAAATGTTTTGGTTTATCTACACTGATGAGACATAAGTTGTCTAAATGTGCATATGAAGAAAATAAATTAACAGTAACTTCAGAATTTGTTATTACTGTATTACCACTGGACCGATGCCTCTGCTGATGGACTGTTAGCCCCCGGGGGTATTGACCAACCCAGTAGGCAGTACTTCGGTGCTGACCAGAAAACCGATATCACTGAACCTTACAATATCTTAATTTTACAAAATTTTGTTTAAAACTAAGGAGCATCTCCCTCATGCAAAGCTCTGTCCTTAGCTGAACGTTGGCTTTTCTATTTAGTTGAATAGTAGGAATGGATTGAAGATGGTTAAGATTATGGCCAAAATTTGTGATTTTGATGGGTAGTTTAACTTGGCCAGTTTATCGAAATATGTTTTCTGGAAATGCTATTCCGGGCAACTCCTCCCGGAACTACAATATTTAAGCAATGATTATTTTACTTTGCACTGTGATTATGCATGGATTGAAGATGTGCATATTGTCATAGTTTAGATTTTGTGATATTGAAGGGTAGTTGAACTTGGCCATTTAATTGGAATGTGTATTATGGAACTGTTATTCTGGATAAATCCTCCAACAATATTTTAGCTACATTTATTTTACTTTGCACAATGATAATTGCATCGGATGGATTGCTTGAATATGTGCATTTTGTCATACTTTAGATTTGGGCAAGAAATTTTGATTTTTTTTACTAGTTGAACTTAGCCATGTTATTGAAATGTGTATTCTGGAACTATTATTCTGGATAACTACTATCACAATATTAATGCTACATTTATCTTACTTTGCACAGTGATTAGGCATGGATTGATTATGATTTAGATTACGGCCAAAATTTGTGTATTGAGGGATAGTTTAACTTTGCAATTTTATCAAAATGTGTGTTTTGAACTGTTATTCCGGATAACTCCTCCCACAATATTAATGCTACATTTATTTAACTTTGCACGGATCGAATACGTGAATTTTGTCATAATTTAGATTTGGGCAAAAAAATGTGCTTTCGAGTAGTTTAATTTGTTCATTTTATCAAAATGTTTTTTCCGGAACTGTTATTCCGGATAACTCCTCCCACAATATTAATACTACATTTATTTTACTTTGCACAGTAATTAGGCATGGATTGAAGATGAACATATTGTCATGGTTAAGATTTTGGCGAAAATGTGTGATTTTGAGGGGTAGTTGAACTTGTCCATTTTATCAAAATGTGTGTTCTGGAACACCTTTCACAATATCAAAGCTAAATTTATTGTACTTTGCACAGTGATTAAGCATGGATTGAAGATAAACATATTGTTATTTTTTTTTTAATTTTTGTCAAAATTTGTGATGGTAGTTGGAATTGGCCATTTTATCTGGACCTGTTATTCCCATTAACTCCTCCAAAAAATATTAATTAGAGCTATATTTATTTTACCTTACACATGATTAGGCATTCACTGAATATGTGCATATTGTCACAATTTTGATTATGGTCCGAATTTGTGTAGTTGGACTCGACCATTTTATTGTAATGTGTGCATTTGAAGGGTGGATTCTGGATAACTCCTGAGTGGTTATAACAATAAGCCGTGGAAGACATGGGAATTTAAGTTCTTGAATTTTGTTTTTTCAAGTACATAGAAATTTGATGTGCATGTTTTATATCCAACTTCGGGGGCATCATATGTTTCCAACAGGCACAAACCGAGTAGCTAAATTTTTTCAAAAACTTGAATATAAACACATCAGGAAAACATTGGATGAAGGCAGCGGGGGCATTTACTTTCTTTACAAAACTGCAACATGGGGAATCTTTACGGCCATCCCAAAAAGGCTTGCCTAAGGTATATCATTAATATTAAAGATAGAACTAGAGATACTGCTGAACGCAGGAGGGCCCGCAATAGGCAGTGACTTCCTTTGTACCATATTATCAATATTTGTTTATGAAAATATTTTAAAATTAACATTCTGTTTGGGATTTTGGGGGAAATACTCCTTTTTATTTATTCTAATTCTGCAATTGTATTGTGGGTGAGATATTATAACCACAGTGAAATGAATTAGTTGCTTCATAATCATATATACATGTACAATTAAAATATAATACCTGCAAATAAGTTTCTCTTTTCTAGCAAACAAAGTCTAAGTGTGGTTGATATATCAAGAGATGAATTTTATCCTGGTTCTGTACATATTGAACTGAATTATCTTTAGCTTACTACATAAATCTTTGAATTCTTAAATTGTTGATTACTGTGCAGAAAAGTTCACTTCCTAACCTGAAAATAGCTTTCACGATACAACTCATCATCATGAAGCTTTACACCAAATATCAACTCATTCCCAGTTGTAGAGGCCAAGAAAACTTTGATGAAAATTTTCATCCATAGATTGGTATAATAAAAGTTAAAGTATCGGCAAACAGGAAATAGTGGCACGGCAAACCTGAAAATTGCTTACATGATACAACTCATCATCGTGAAGCTTTACACCAAATATCAAATCATTCCTAGTTGTAGAGGCCAAAAAACTTTGACGAAAATTTTCATCCATAGAGTGGTATAATAAAAAGTTAAAGTATCGGCAAACAGGAAGAAGGGGCAAGACAAACCTGAAAATTGTTTACAAGGTACAACTCGTCATCATAAAGCTTCAGACCAAATATGAAGATCATTCCAACCTGTAAAAGCCCAGAAAACTTTGACGAAAAATTTTCATCCATAGAGTGGTAAAAAAAAGTTAAAGTATCGGCAAACAGGAAGTTGTGGAAAGACAAACTTGAAAATTGCTTACACTATACAACTCATTATCATAAAGCTTCAAACCAAATACGAATAACTAAATACCGAAATTACTGTGAATTTTGATTATGCATATGCGCATTTCGACAACTTATGTCTCATCAGTGCAGATAAAATCTAAACGTTTGGAAGACCATAAAGTCAAAGATGTTTAAAAACTGATAGACAACAAATAATCAAATATGATCTAAGTAAAATCATTCCCACCTGTAAAAGCCAAGAAAACTTTGACGGAAAATGTTCATCAATAGAGTGGTATAATAAAAAGTTAAAGTATCGGCAAACAGGAAGTAGTGGCACAGCAAACCTGAAAATTGCCTATACCATACAACTCATCATCATAAAATTTTAGACCAAATATCAAAGGATTCCCAGTGGAAGAGGCCAAGAAAACTTTGACAAAAATTTTCATCCATAGAGTGGTAAAATAAAAAGTTAAAGTATCGGCAAACAGGAAGTAGTGGCACGACAAACCTAAAAATTGCTTACAAGGTACAACTCATCATCATAAAGCTTCAGACCAAATATGAAATCATTCCTACCTGTAAAAGCCCAGAAAACTTTGGAGAAAAATTTTCATCCATAGAGTGGTAAAATAAAAAGTTAAAGTATCGGCAAACAGGAAGTAGTGGCACAGCAAACCTGAAAATTGCTTACACGGTACAACTCATCATCATAAAGCTTCAGACCAAATATGAAATCATTCCAACCCGTAAAAGCCCAGAAAACTTCGACCAAAATAAATTGTTGACGGAGAGACGGACGGACGGACGGACAAAGTGAAAACTATAGGTCGCCCGCATCTCGATGCGGGGCCCTAACTAAGCGTCTGTTAAAACTCCGAAAAAGGCTAGATAGATATTCACGGCAGGTTACTGCACTGCGATATATCCGACTGAAGATCAAGGTTATTTATAAAATATATCACATTTCTCAGTTGGATGAACTAGAAAAGTTCCATTTTTTAAGGGGTGTAGTATTACTACACTTGTTTGGTTTGCACACATGTCTGGCAATTCGCCACCATTTACCAGGCGGTTGAAATAGAACAATAGAAATTGATCTCTCAGTTAAATGAGGTAGAAATGTTACCTTTTGGATTGTTAACCATACATGCATATAGGGTCTTTGCATTTTAACTAAACACATTCTAAATTTCTAAAATCAGTATTGCATGGACACGGGTTATGTATTCCGGTATATACATGAAATCATTATGCTAAACTCCTCACAGGAAGGGATCTTGATGGAAGCTGTATACTGAGGGTACATAACTTAATTTGTCAGTTGGTAATGGGTCTGGAGCTGGCATGTCAGTTAACTGCTAGTAGTCTCTTGTGATTTCATGTTTATGTCCGTATATTTAGTTCTTCAGTTTCATTTTTCACAGTTGACTCAGTCCTGTTGCCAACTGAATTTTACTGTTGTTACGATCGTTTTTTTATTTATCACATTGGCTATAGGGGGAAGGTTTGGGCCCAATAAAACTAGTTTAACTCCGCCGCAGCAGGTTTGCGCCTGTCCTAAGTCAGGAAATTTATTAAGCCTTTGTGTGTCTTGTCTGTTTTCTAGTTAGTTCACTTTATGTCTATCGGAGTCTAGGAAGATGCTTATTTCGCTGAACTTGATTACTCTTTTATTTAGGGGCCAACTCCGACCTACCGTTGGGTGTGGGGTTTCCTCACCGTTCATTGAAGATCTAATGGTGGCTTTGAGTTGTTATTGCTCCCCTTAGGGTCGTTGTCTCTTTGACACATTCCCCGTTTCCCTTCTTTTTCTTATAATTATAAAAGTAATTTCAAATGAAACAAATACTAATATTTTCCATTCCTTTATTTTGAATTTATATGAAAACATCGTAGATTACCGCAGGTGAACATATAGATGCATATACGAGGCACAAATCGGCATAAAAGATCAAGTTGGTGTCTGTCTTTCAAAGTGGATCCCCAAAAAGGCCATCTTTAGATTTTGACCAAATTTTGTATACGGATTGCCGATCCCCTGTTATTCCATGTGCAAATTTTTATGTCCGCCCTTCGTAGCGTTTCTCCAGAATTAAAGTTCAAACACGATCGATTTTTTATCTCCCTTGCATTCTTTCTGAGGTTTCTTTTGGGAATCAACTTTGTATAAATAGGAAACAGTCAACAAATCTCTCTAAAAGAATACCAAATAGTGACCACCCTTATATTACACCTCAAATACTAATTAACACGTGTCCTAAAATCTTGAAATTTAACGAAGTGATAATACTTAAAGTAATACATGAACCTCTCATTGCCCCATATATTTATTTCACAGTGAGTACAAATCACTCGCTAAAAATATAATGAAAAGTCTCCCTACTTAAAAACTTGAAAAAAAGTGGATCCTGAAAAAGGCCATATGCAGAAATCAATTTCATATGGTTAATACGATGCATAATTATATATTTAATAATACTACTAAATTTTGTTTCCGCCCATGCCCTATGCGGGTGGCTAGTTTTTTTTTTTTATTATCACACAGTTTTGACCATCAGATAGAGTTGGTTTTAAAACAATGTTTTATGAATTAATCAAGGACATTTGTATATTTCTCATATATCTGTACAATACAGCGAATGTTGCAGCATAAGATACATATGAAGTGAAATGTAAAAAAAATATCGCAAATATTAAAAATTTTGTTTTTTTTTACCGTGGCTGTGTCATCACACATCTTGTTTATTTGAGGAGATGGCAGGTAAACTTTACAGGGGAGACAATTTTTGTGAACTACTTCCCCGCCTGACTGATTATTTTTCACATGACCGACTTGCAGTCAAAAATTCGCTTAAATTACATTGCACTTTAAAATATAGTAGTTATCTTTTCACTTAACTATGCCGGGTCTTCCAGATGCACCACTAAACCTCTTTCACAGCTACTCACTACTTTGTTGACCGCAGTCAGAGACGGCCTGAAAAATTACTGTAATAAAGCTTACTCCACAAGCGGTGTGAATCAAATGTGGATTCTTAAAAATTCAAAAGATCTCCTTGAACAGCTTTCCTCAACAAGTCTTACCCATTGCCATAGCATTCAAACTTTTGACTTTTCTACACTTTATACAACCCTGCCACACAATAAACTGAAAACAGTAATTGCAGATTTAATACATCAATGTTTCTGCACAAAAAATGGAGAACGCAGATACCCCTATTTAGTTGTAGACAAGACATATTTTGTTAAGAACCACACCGATTCAAATAAGAAGTACACCGAGACTGACGTAATCAAAATGTTAGAATTTTTTATCGACAATATTTTTGTCGAATTTGGAGGTCGTGTTTTCCAACAGACAATAGGGATTCCTATGGGAACAAACTGTGCGCCGCTTTTAGCTGACCTTTTCCTTTACTCATACGAGGCCAAGTTTTTACAAGGGCTTATTCAAAGAAAACAAAAACATTTAGCCCAGTCCTTTAATTTCAGCTTCCGCTACATAGACGATGTGCTTTCTCTTAATAATCCTAAATTTAAGGATTATTTACATCAGATCTATCCAAATGAGCTTGAAATTAAAGAAACAACTGAAACACCTACTTCCGCTTCGTACTTAGATCTTTTATTGTATATTGACGAGAATGGACGTTTGAAATCTAAGCTATATGACAAGCGTGATGATTTTGATTTCCCCATTGTGAACTTTCCCTTTCTTAGCAGCAATATACCTACCTCTCCAGCCTATGGAGTGTACATTTCACAGTTGATTCGTTACTGTCGAGCTTGTAGTTTGTACAGTGAATTTTTGAACAGAGCAAAAACACTGTCCCAAAAGCTCCTTAGTCAGGGATTTGTTCAACCTTTGTTAATTTCATCCCTCAAGAAATTCTATGGCCGTCACCATAGCATCAGTATCCCAAATGAAAGTGGACATTTTCAGCTAGATTCACGTCTTCCCGGATTTGACTACCGACTTTGACATTTTCCCGGATTGAATCACTCACAGTGTGACGGGTGCTGTTAACAGAGCAGGACATTGCTTACCCTTCCGGAGCACCTGATGTCACTCTCAGTTTCACTGGAGTTCACACTGTGAGTGCCTTTGTTCTGAATGTTGTGGTTTCTGGTTCTGTGCTTTGTGTCTGTCTGGCGTCATTGTTTTTGTGTCTAACGTCATTGTTTTCTGTGTTCTCGTTTTTGCCCTGTCTTTGGACTTCGATTTTTGTGAATTTCACCCCTTTGTTCCTTCGGTATTCTACTGCCGTTGTCTCAACTAAATGGTTACTGATCTAATATCATCACCTTTATTTTAGGTATTTACATGCATCTGCCTTTACAGTCATGTTAGCATAGCAAACATTTGCTAATCCAAAGGGTTCTGTGGTTGGAACCCCATTTTTTTTTTGCGTTTTTTTTTTTTTTCGTTTTTTTTTTTTTTTTTTTTTTTTTTTTTTTTC
>MJUU01032361.1:57116-114336 GCA_002080025.1 Modiolus philippinarum
TTTACAATCATGTATTTTTTAGTGAATATCCTGATGATTTAATAAAAATACCCCCCAAAATTTACTTCTATATTGGATTTCCCTGGAACCGCGCCTGTCAAATCCATAATCTACCCAAAATCATTTTTATACAACCTATACCATGAATTTTATCATGGTCATTGGAAAATTGTATTAAATAACAGAATATTGAAGTTACTGTTAATTTATTATCTGCATATGCGCATTTCGACAACTTATGTCTCATCAGTGAAGATAAACCTAAATCATTTGGAAATCCATTAACCGAAAAACGTGTCATTGCCCTACCACTTCTATTTGATGGGTAACAGACCTCACCCGGGTTTACCTACGATTGCAGGCCCGGTGGTCATGGTTGACCCGGTTGTAAATAAAGCAGAAATAAGCAACAGTTATGCTACGAGAAAGGTTGGCTCGGTTGTAAATAAAGCAAAAATATGCTACAGTTATGCTACGGAAAAGGTGAGCCCTATTAATTGTTATATTTTTAAGGTAAATATCACATGCTAAAAGCAATACAAAAAAGAAATAACACCAATTTATTATGCAATGAGGGAGAAATCTACTCTTTGAGCAGATACTCCTCAAAATACACTATTTTCTTCTTTTTTCTCAATTATCGCAGATTAATGCAACTATACGGGCGAAATTTGACGAAATAACCTTGTCCATTTCTGTTTCATTCATTCTATACACTATGGAGAAAATATTGGGGCACAAATATGTTTAAATGGAGAGAAAACATAATTATTTTCCTGTCGATTGCAACGATTAAATGTGGCCTTTGGATGACAGATATTATGAACACATTGCCAGTTAGGTTTATCTTTATTACGATCCCACATCCATGGATAAAATGGTAAAAAAAACATGGATGTAGCGTTGCTGGACAATGGGCAATGAATTCCGCTCTTACAAATGTACCGGTGCTTTGAGGTATGAGTTCAGCTCATTGTTGAAGGCCTCGTGGTGACTTAAAGATGAAGAACAACAATAAAAGCGTTGTTCCATTGTTTAGAATTACCATGTATTTGTAGAGACTTTATCTCATTTGCATTTACTCTATATCCCTTCATTGTTAATTTGACACGGTTGAACTTATCACATAACGCGGTTTTCAACTACAAAATGTTATCATTAACTAGGTTTGAATTTCTTGTAATTTGCAATAAAAGTAGTCGTAGAAATAATTTTATCGCAAGATTTGATCATTATTGATGATGTTATATTATCTGAAGACGAAAACAATATTTGGACAGACTATTAAGAGAATCCTATCAAATTTGTTTTTAGACCGGAAGCAAGTACAGACGACAGACAACCAAGAAGGGTCTTAGCGGCTAGTTAGCCTATATTGATCTCGACACTAGGTAAAGGTAAATTAATTTGTACGAGGTATAACAGCAAACTACTTATATTGTACTCACAGTTCATTACTGATGTGTTACAGATTTAGATGCCTGATATTTCTCATATATGATACTTATTGGCCATGGTAGTCTGTTTTTCAGCGAAACGTTAACCTAAACTATTTCTACCATTATACTCTTAAGATAATGAAGATTAAATCCTATAGAATTGAAAACTGATATTTGAAACATTTTTTTTTTTATTTTCAAGTAGTATTGATTGATTAGGCCCTATGGATAAAAGAAGGTTTTCTTAATAACATACAAAGGTGTAAACAGACACATGCACTTGGAATAATGATCAGAAGTAAGAGAATGACAATTCAATTATACGTCGACCAAAAGTCAGTTTCAAATGGTAAATATAAATTCTTTTTATTTGTAATTTCACAAGATCTGGATTACCATTTTAATTAGATTTCTCAATTTTGCAATAAACAAATGTTAAAACAAAAGAATATCTTCAAGAAAGGCTCTCATATTAGCTCATTTTGGTATTTCGTTAAGACTCTATTAGTTATTTGTCACAAACAAAACAACTTTTTGCCAGAAAACAATAACTTCCGTGGTTTACGTATACAGTAATGTGAAAAAGAGGATTCTACACCATCCCTATTTTTCAATTGCACATTCTGCATAGCACCCTCAACCACAGCGCTGAAGAGCAAACGACCATTATTCCTATTGAGTACAAAGTAAAGAATGAAATTTCAGCACAATGGATCTCCGAATGATGGTTTCATCAGTGAAGATGATTTTTAAGAAAAGGTTCAGGAGCAGAAACAGTAAACCCACCAGAGTAATTTTCTTGAAAAAAGTAGAAGTGGATGGGAAGTTTCTGAAAAGCAGGAAAAGAAATCAGAAAGCAAAAAATCTCTTGGGATGGGAACCTTGGATTTTGGATTTTTTTTTTTTGGGGGGGGGGGATGGGCACTTGGCAACTTGATCTGGTGGATCCGGTGTACGCGGTGTAGTCGTGCGAGAAGCGATTGGAACAACCCTCCCTGGCGCACTTACATGTAGTAGGGTAGAAGACTTGGAATATCTGATCATTTTCATCATATTACTGTTTAGATAGTATTCAGAGGCAACATCTTCACCTAACAGCTAGGACTTGTAGGTTTTAGCTAATCCCACGGTGTTCCGATTCTTTTTTTTTCTTCGTGATCTCGGCGTGAGTTATCAAGAACATGAAATAGATACCTCTGGCACATAGGTATTAAAGGATTCTAATGGGATGGCTGCTACGGCATTAACGGAAGTCAGGGAAGACCCTATGGTACCACCGTCAGCGGTTCTGGATACGATAAACCCTATTTAGGACATGTATTATCGGTAATTTGCTTCAAATAACATTGAAGGATATTGATTAAATGCTCATGAGACAAAGTAAAGCAATTATTAATTGTGATAAAAATTACAATCAATAATTACTTTATAAGGGTCACATCTGCAGGTTTTCTCGTTGTCACCATGAGTTTTCATTTTGATTTTTTGTTGTATTTTTATATATTATTGCTTATTTTTTTCAACATTTACATCAATGCAAGAGTAAAAAATAATTAATCTTCGCCTTTCCTTTATTTCTGAAAATAAACAATGAAATAATGTGGAGTAAATGCACAGGAGTTAAAATGTCTATAAATACTGGTATAACCAAGGAATGGAACAAATCTTTAATTGTTCTTCATCTTGAAATCACCATGAGCCATTCAACAGAGCATTATCGAAACTTCGCGCATGGGTTTGAGCGGATTTCATTGCTAGATGTAGAACAACTTGAAAAGGCTGGATGAAAATTTAAACATTTTGTTATTATTGCCTTAGTGAGAGCTTTACATTCAATGAACAGTATTTCAGCCATATCAGGGCAAAAATAAGCACTGTAAATAAGTGTAAATGATATTACAAGAAAACCTGGACATGTTGCCGAGTGGCAGCTAGTTATACCCCTGCCCATTTTGAAACTTGAATCAATATAGTAAGTGTAAATTTAAGTGTGCGTTGACATAATATGACCGGAAAAATGGTCTAGTGTGGACACAATTCAAGTGTCTTGTCCTTTTTCTAGTTACTTTACTTTATGTCTATAGGAGTCTAGGATGATGTTTATTTCGCTGGACTTAATTGCTCTTTGTTCAGGGGCCGACTCCGACCTGCCGTTGGATGTGGGGTTTTCTCACCGTTCATTGAAGATCTTATGGTGGCTTTGAGTTGTTATTGCTCCCCTTTGGGTATGTGTCTCTTTGAATATGTCCTTCTTTTTTCTAGATAATGATATATTACTCAAGAAATAACTTTTTTGGCGAACGGTGCCTAAAAAGAAAAAAAGACTATCGACAAACTGGAATTATATTAGTAATATACTTGTTGAGGGGAGATTCTGTACAACTCATCATACCAAAGCTCTAAGACGACTGCAACTAACCGAAGTGCCAGATTGTCAAAAAGAGGGATAACACGTTACCTTTTGCATTTTCTAAATTAAGTGACACAAAAACATTCGTCGTTGTTAAATTGTAAAATCATTCGTTATTTTTATGTACGTTTATTGCTTAAGATTGTTTAGAAAATAAAGAAAAAAAATAATAAAGACACATCACAAATCTAGAGTTTTTGCAGTCAATAACATCTGAAATGTTTTGCTGTAAAGCAACTACAACTAACGATACCTTCAACTGCGTTAAACAATAACAATTAATTTTATTTAACCGGTGCAATCGACTTGAAAAGGTATGTTTTCTCTCCGTGTAAATGCGCGTGTGCCCAAATATTTTTCTATAGTTTCTAGAGTGAATGAAACAGAAATGGTTAAGGTTATTTTGTCCAATTGTATAAAACTGTGATAATTTAAGAAAATTTTTATGTATTTTGAGGAGTATCGGCTTAAAGAGTATAGATTTCTTCCTTTTTCGAAGCAAACCTGTTGTTTATTTTTGTTTTGTTTACAACCGGATCAACGATAACCACCGGGTCTGCGATCGCGGGTTAACCCGGTTTGACCTATATACTTACCCCTGTCGCTTTGTCTACATTCCATTAGATGTATTGTTTTCATGAAATTATTGAGAGATATTGAGTAAATGCACATGGGACAAAATGTTACAATATGAAAAAAAAACAGAAGTAAAGATTTAACAACAATGCTGTATTTATATCCTTTATGAATAAGTTTGTTCAACGGATTAATAAGTTTGGAAGGACATTTTTTGAATGTATGCACTTTGTAAATGAACTATCCGTAGCAGTTTGGATGTGAAATGCCTGTTGTATACAAATGTAAGAGCCCTGCATGTAGAACCAAATTTCCTTCATAAGTCAAGTATCTATAATGAATTTTAAAGAATGTTTTTATCAATTTATCATATCTGAACCCTTGATGCAAATGTTTTCCAGTTAGACAGAGATTTCGGTCGTTGAAGTCAGAACCATCACTACATACTCGTGCATATCGAACAAGTTCTAAAATGTAGACCCAGTAAGAAGGGGATAACGGAACATCGCCGACGAGACGGGGAAAATTAACTATAGGGAAAGAGAAATCATCCCTTTTATCATAAACTTTAGTGTTTAACTTTCCTTGATTTATTGATATATGAAGATCAAGAAAAGGTGTATGATCGCTGCTGCTATTGGAGTCATTTAAAGTAAGTTCGGCAGGATAAATTTCGTCTGTAAATTTAGAAAATTCAGGATTATTTAAAGCCAAAATATCGTCCAAATATCTATATGTATTGTTATAAATATCCACTAAATGCTGTTTAAAAGAGTCTTTTTGCATCTTGGCCATGAATTGTGACTCGTAGAAATAAAGAAATAAATTTGATATGAAAAGTGCACACTTGGCACATATAGGAATACCTATTTTTTGCCGATAGACTTTATCACCGTAACGACAAAAAAGTATCATCAAGAAGAACATTTAATGCTTTCAGCTTTTTGTTTAGTTATCATATAGAATGGACGAATAAAGGGATATGGAGTAAATGCACATGGGACATTCATAATGTTATATTGGGAAACAATTTTAAACATACTTAAAAGATAATAATTTATTTGTGACATTTTTACAGAGTTTTGTATTTTATTCTGTTAGACTGCTACATTGTATAACGAAACGCTTCGAGGTAGATGGGTAGTCCAAATTTTTTTCCATAGATTTTCTTTATTTTCTCAGGAAAGTTTCCTTATTATATTAGCATCAAAATATAAAAATAAAAAAGTGGGGTCACATGTTTTTAAAATAACTGATATCAAAATAATCAAATATTTCTAATGAATATATAGGGATAAACAGGTATTTGGTTGTTTTCCATAGATTTCTTTCTATTTTACTCATATGTTAGCCCTTTGAACATACTTTCAAAACATATAAAGAAAAATGGGGGGTCATCGACTGTATTTTCCATATAATTTGAAAAATGTGAATTTTCATAGTGATATCTATTTAAAATATTTTCATCAGATTATCTCCCTTTTTGAAATATCCTCTTCCAAACTATTTAATTTTCAAATTACCAAACATCATCCAATTAGATAAATACATATAAGATTAAGTCAGTGTAGATCTTTTGCTTTTTGTGTTACTAATATAATATTTATTGATGCATTATAAATAAAAATATTTGCATATTTAAAAAGCAGATAATACCGCAACAGTATAAATAACAAATTCAAAATGGCGGAAGACTACCGATCTACCTTAATTCCATGTTTCTATTATATTGAATATTTGTACCGAAGTAACCGACCGTTGATGTAATACAATTCTCTGTTATATATTGTTTTGCTTTATACCTATACTTATATGACTTTAGTAAATAAAGAATTTGAATTTTATCTCAATAACAGTGGCGATATCGATTTATCTTCAAATATAATATTCCAAATTTGACTAAAATAAAGCTAAATAAAGAGCAACTCCTAGCGCAGCATGGTACGACCACAGCATGTCGACCTCTAAAATTTGAGCAAATGTAATTTAATGTGAATGTGGACACAGTGAAGAGCTTGACACAGTTATTAGATGGGCACAATAAGGAACTTTAAACGGTAGTCAGCTGGACAAATTGACGGAAAAGTAAAAATTGGCCTCTTTGGTCTCTTAAAGCTCAGAAATGAATTGAATTATCTAAATCAGTTGACTCCAAACTAAAAGCTTACAACAAAGTGAATCCAAAGAAGAAAGCCCCTTTGACTCTGATGAAAATAAATATTTATGGTTATTGGCGCAATTGCAATTTTGTCCCTTTTTGCCCTTATAGCTCGGAAACGACGTGAAACACATTAAATAGGTCAATATACTTAATCAAATCAATGAGCTACGAGGGTTAATGAGAACTAAAGCATCATCAATTTTCAAACATGCTGATGTGGCCAGTTACTTGTCCTCCATTCATGACAAATATGTTGTCGATCCTGTCCTGTCGATAAGGCCCCAAATTATATCATTTTTAATTCTTTGAAGAAAGAACTAAGCCAAAGGCAATCTAACTTACGCGCTACTACTCTGTTAAAGGAGGAGATATTACAGAACAATAAATCTGTTTTGCTCTCGTTCGGGATTTCCACCAAGGATGAAAACAAAGATCTCCCCTCTTTGTAATGGGTACCAAAATTACATAAATGCCCATACAATACATCGGCAAACAAATAACGAAGCGAGAAAGATACAAAGAACGAAAACATCGCTGGATCTGCCAAATGCACTACAAATCTTTATCTAAATTGCTAACCTCCATCTTGACAGCTGTTAAAGAGGGCCTTCAAAAATACTGTGATACTTGCTTTTCATGAAGCAGTGTAAATGAAATGTGGATTTTGATCTACTTGACATCTTAAACTCTAGATCATTAACACACTGTAACAGCATTAAAACTTTCGACTTCTCCACACTTTACACTACCATTCCTAGGGAACAACTAAAGTTTAATTCATAGATGTTTCTCACGTAAGAACGGTGAACGAAGATGTAGGTTCATTGTTGTAGGTAGACAAAAAGCCTACTTTGTGAAAAATGACTCCGAATCGCTGAAAAAATATACAGAGGACGAAGTGATTAAAATGTTAGAGTTTCTGATCGACAATATATTTGTCCAGTATGGAGTATGGAGGACTTATTTTTCAACAGACTATTGGAATTCCTATTGGCACAAACTGTGCACCTCTTCTAGCCGAATTGTTTCTCCACTTTTATGAAGCTGAATTCATCGAAGGGCTTCTTCAAAATCAAGAAAAACTTGCCCCAATTTTTCAATTTTAGCTTCCGTTATATAAATGATATTTTGTCACTAAACAACCCTCGCTTTGGTGATTGTCTTCATCTGATCTATCCAAAAGAGCTCGAAATTCAGGATACTACAAACACTTCCACATCGACCTTCATCTCGAAATTGACAACAAAGGTAGACGTCAAACTAAGTTGTACGACAAACGCGATGACTTCATTTTTCTAATAGTCAACTTAATTTTCTTTATAGCAACATCACAGCAGTGCCGGCATACGGAGTTTACATCTCCCAGCTTATTCGCTATTCGATACAGTGACTTCCTTGATAGATTGCCCTTGCTCCCCCGTTGCTCACAATTAGGCTACTTAAGCAAGGGTATGCTACCAAAAACTTGAAGTCGTCCCTCCAGAATTTTAACGGTCGACATTACCATCTTGTGGACCGCTATGGGATATCTGTTTCCCAGATGACAACAGATCATTCCTTTTAAACCTTAATTGTTTCCTCTACCGGAGTTTACTTTACTACCGGATTTGACATGTTCAATGCAGCAGATGTCTTATAAGAAGCAGGAGATACTTACTCTATCGGTGCACCTGATTTCATCCATGTTTTTTATTGGGTCCGTGTTGTTCATCTTTGTGTGTGCATGTCTTCATTTTTCTTTTCTGTGCCGTACTCGTGTTCTGTCTCTGTTTCTTTGTTGTTTCCGATGTTGCCATTGTCCTTGGATTGTTCGTTTTGGATTGACGGTTTGGTTTTCACTTTCTTTATTAATATTATAAAGGACAATAAAATATGTCTTTAAAAGTACATTATTCATTTCCGTAAACATTGATATAAATACTGAGTAATAGAAAATCTACATCTACTCTTGCAGTTAGAAATAGAATTTGGACATATTATGATAAAGTATGGGATATATTTCAACCCGCATATGTTTATGATCCATTTAAAGACTCCTTCAAAAGGGACCTATATAATAAATCCTAAAAAAGTCATTTAGAATGTTTTTTTTAACTTCTACAACTGCCTCTTTTAATTTGTTTAATGAAATAATTAGTTAATTTAAGAAGTTTCATTTTCAAACTTGTATGTAAAAATATTTGACATTGTTTTGCATCGACGATCCGATATTCATTAAGCTTTCTAGTCGGAAATCCCGATGGAAGGATGAAAGTGCTAGACTAAACCATTGTAGAAAAAATAAGGGAAACGGGGAATGTGTCACAGATTTTGATGTATTAAGTCTTTTTCAATTATACATTGTAAGAAAGTCAATAATAATCCACACAAGGGAGAGGAAATTGTGACATTTGTTGAATTCATTGCGATTTATTTTATCATTATTTTTAATTACAACTTTTTGACATTTCCGAAAGATTGTTTTTAATATATTCTTGTGTGGATTATAACGGACATTTTCTATTATATACAATGTATACCTTTAAAACGAGTTGGACAAGAATTTACACTTGTTCGTTTATATGCTTACACGAACTGCTTCACAGCACTCTTCATTTTATTTTGTTTACTGAAAAAGATCGCCTCCACAGGCTCAATAACTTTTACTCGCCATTAAGCCTATTTTAGACTAGGTATTGAATTCATGTGTCACGCGCCACTTTTTTTTCCATAGGCGAAAAAATAGAATAAAGGCTAGAACGTCAATTGTTCGAAGAGATATTGATAGGCGATCATAGGCGTTTCCAGGAAGTTGTTTTCACTATTGACTCATCGATAAAACCAACATTCTACGGTTAATACATAGGGAATAATACATGGCTAAATCCGTATCACATGCCATATCATCCCGAGTTACCAATATCAGCCCGAGGGTTGATATTGGTCGAGGAATGATACGGCGTGTGATACGGATTTTGCCATGTAATATACAGTTTATCATATATGTAAACAGATGACTACTTAATCCCAAAAATGCTTTCTAAAATTGAAATTGGTAAGAGAAAGTGCATGTAATATGTGCAGAAGAAAATTTCAAACTGAAATTGGTTGGGAAAAAATTTAACATGTAATGGAAAAAGGTATGCTACATTTTTAAAACTGAACCTCAAAAAATTTCACCCGAACAATTTTTTGTTTCCCTTCTCCCAAATTTTTTACCCCCCCCCAAATTTTTTTAACCCCAGAAATGTTTTTTTATAAAAAAAAATGGAAAAAGGGTATGATACAGGGCTAGCCATGCGACAAAGGGTGCGTGATAAAGGGTAAGCCAGGCGATTAAGGGTATCACGTCATATTATGAATACGGAATGAACGTCAAGCACTGTATCACATATTCAAAACGTCTGTATTTATTACTAAACATATGATAAATACAATTACTGGTTCTTAAACGTGAAAGAAGATATTTGACTCTGTCCATGACTTTTCACCATGACCTAATATTGCGATACATCACCTGTTTATGAACATATTAAGGTCTTTCCCACTTTGGTGGAAAGACCTTATTGTATTTCTTCTGATTATTATTAAGGTCTTTCACCACATGTGAAAGACCTTACTGTATTTCTTCTGATTATTATTATTCTTTTTTTTTTTGCCGCACTTCGCGAAAAAGTGTCGCGACATATCAATACGATACTTGGTGGTATTAATTGGCGTAGTGGCTTGTCGAAGCCAGTCACCCTGTGAAACCGATCTATTTTTAGTAACGGAGTTATCTCCCTGAAGACCGAAAACCTTGTTATCATGTTTGCACAAAAACCGTAACTGATATCAAAATTCTGATGGTGGCAATCCTAAGGATTATTTGTCATGGAAAAAAAAATTTGGGGTCGCGACCCCGGTTACGCGTTTTTGACCCCTAAATATGCAAATGTCTCAAAGTTATCGGATTTCGATAAAATTTGGTTTCCAGGTAGCATTCATGGTCCTGATTACAAATCTGTGGTCAAAAAATTTTTTCGTCCGCCATTTTGAAAATGGCCGCCATTCGAAATTTTGTTATCGCGATATCTCGGAAACGATAAAAAAATAATGAAAACATTGTGTTGCAAAAATACTCCTCTCTATAAGATCTTCATTTATGGTTGGTCAGAAAAAAAATTTGCGTCCGCCATTTTGAAAATGGCCGCCATTCGAAATTTTGTTATCGCGATATCTCGGAAACGATAAAAAAATTAATGAAAACATTGTATTGCAAAAATACTCCTCTCTATAAGATCTTCATTTATGGTTGGTCAAAAAAAATGTTCGTCCGCCATTTTGAAAATGGCCGCCATTCGAAATTTTGTTATCGCGATATCTCGGAAATGATAAAAAATTAATGAAAACATTGTTTTTCAAAAATACTCCTCTCTATAAGATCTTCATTTATGGTTGGTCAAAAAAAAAATTTCGTCCGCCATTCGAAATTTTGTTATCGCGATATCTCGGAAACGATAAAAAATTTATGAAAACAATGTGTTGCAAATATACTCCACTCGTTAAGATCTTCATTTATAGTTGGTCAAAACAAAAATTTCGTTTGCCATTTTGAAATGGCCGCCATTCGAAATTTTGTTATCGAGATATCTGGGAAACGATTAAAAATTTATGAAAACATTGTGTTGCAAAAATACTCCTCTCTTAAAGATCTTCATTTATGGTTGGTCAAAAAAAAATTTTCGTCCGCCATTCGAAATTTTGTTATTGCGATATCTTCAAAACGATAAAAAATTAATGAAAATATTGTCTTGCAAAAATACTCCGCTCTTGAACATCTTCATTCATGGTTGGTCAAAAAAACTTTTCGTCCGCCATTTTGAAAATTGCCGCCATTCGAAATTTTAGTATCGCGGTATCTCAGAAACGATAAAAAATTTATGAAAACATTTTGTTGCAAAAATACTCCTCTCGTTTAGATCTTCATTTATGGTTGGTCAAAAAAAATTGTTCATCTGCCATTTCGAAAATGGCCGCCATTCGAAATTTTGTTATAGCGATATCTCGGAAACCATAAAAGATTTATGAATTGTGTTGCAAAAATACACCTCTCATAAAGATCTTGATTTATGGTTGGTCCAAAAAAATTTTCGTCCGCTATTTTGAAAATGGCCGCCAATCGAAATTTTGTTATCGCGATATCTCGGGAACGATAAAAAATTTATGAAAACGTTGTGCTGCAAAAATACTCCTCTTTTTAAGATCTTCATTTATTGTTGGTCAAAAAAACTTGCTTACATAACTTTTTTTTTACCAATATAGAGAACAAAAACAAACTCTAATATGTAATCGTGGTAAAAACTGGTGAAAGACCTTGCAATTGTTCTCTGAACAATTGTCCTTTTAATTATTATTAAGGTCTTTCCCGTTTCAAACGGAAAGACCTTTCTGTATTTCGTCTGATTATTATTCTTTACTATTATTATTATTCTTTTTTTCTGCCTCATTCTCAGAAAATTGGCTGGACAAATCCTTTTGATATTTCAACACAATAGTCTAGACCATGTCTAGTTGATAAGGATTAGGCATCGGCCGAAAATCTTTTTTCGTTCACGAATTATCTGCCCCTGGTCCGAAAAAATTGTTATGGCATAAACTCGGAAACCATAATAGATAGCTGATAAAGAGTTACAACAAAAATGTTTGTTAGGTCAAAACAGACCTTCGTTACATTTGGACCAAAACTCTACGATGAACCGTTCGTGACTTATGCCCCCGCAAAATTTTTTTCACATTTTTAAGTATGTTTTTTCTCGAAAACGGTAAGAGATAGAAACCTGAAACCTTTTCCATTCATCTTAGATGACATGTGTTACATTTAAAAATGCTAAGGTCAAAGGTCATTGGTCACTTTGAACTTTGACCCCAAACCTTGTTATGGGATTAACTCGGAAACGGTAATAGATAGCTGATTAAATGTAATGGAGAAAATGTGTGTCTTGTTAAGATCAAAAAACTTTTTTACATGGAAAAGAATTAATAAATGTACATATTAAGGTTTTAATGTTGATTTTTGTGATGAATTATTATTGAGAACATTATGACGCAATTTCCGGGAAAGACCTATCAATTGTTCTTCGAAAAATTGACATACTAGTTATTATTATTATTTCTTCTTCCGCCGCACTCTTGCCTAAAAACTACGCGACATATCTTTTCGATACTTAGTATGATAAGTCGACATTGCTGCGGGACCTCAAAGCATGTTAAGCTATTTTTAGTAACGGAGTTATCTCCCCAAACACAGTTTTTCTTGTATCGAATATACTCGGAAACCATAACCGATATCAAAATTCTGAATGAGGGAAAATGTTCGATTCATCCTCAGGATGATTTATCACGCAAACAATTTTTTTTTGGGTCGCGACCCCGGTTACGCGTTTTTGACCCCTAAATATGCAAATTTCTCAAAAATATTGGATTTTACAAAACTTGGTCTCCAGGTAGTTCTCATGGTCCTGATTACAAATCTGGGGTCAAATTTTTTTTTCGGCCGCCATTTCCAAAATGGCCATTATATAAAATTTTGTTATCGCGATATCTCGGAAACGATAAAAAATTTCTGAAAACATTATAATGCAAAAATACTCTTCTCACTGATATCTCCATTTTATTCAATAGGCGCGTAACTCTGTGGTTAACCGTTTTTGAGTTATAGCCCTTGATGCGTTTCAGTAAATCGGTTTTATGCGAATAACTTTTAAACGCTTACAGATAATATAGTAAACATATATACTTAAAGTGATCAATGTGAAAAGAGCTTCAATTTGAGTACCAGGTTGAAGGTCATCGGTGACCTTTGACCTTGACCTTTGAACTTGTTAGGGGATAAACTCAAAAACCATAATAGATAGCTGAAAAAGTATATCAGCAAAAATGTTCAACATATCAAGGGCTACATTTGTTTCATTGGACCGAAACCCTCCGATAACTCCCTAAAGAGTTATTGTCCTTGACGCGTTTCGGAAAATGTTTTTTTTACATATAACTTATAAACCGTTACAGATAGTATTGTCAAATAACATATCAAATTAACAAGTCAGAACAGACCTTCAATTTGAGCCTGGTCAAAGGTCATCAAGGTCAAAGGTCAAGGTCAATGTAAAAATTTAAGTGTGTATAACCTATATCTTTAAGCCAAATGTTTACAAAATCAACAAAAAGTGGTTTGACCTTGTCTTTAAAAGGTCAAGGTGAGAGGTCAAGGTCACAAGAATTGATTTACAACATCATACTTTGTTTCTGTTGGACATTTCAGGTGTATATTACTAAAAAATCTAAAAATTTTGGACGTCCTAATTTTCGACCCCGACCTTCAAAAACAAGGTCAAGAGTCTAAAACCAGCTATAAAACAGATACACACCATTTTCATAAATTTCTGCATTATATTATTAAGGTCTTTCACCACAGTGAAAGACCTTACTGTAATTCTTCCGATTATTATTAAGGTCTTTCACCACAGTGAAAGACCTTACTGTAATTCTTCCGATTATTATTAAGGTCTTTCCCGACTCCAGTCGGAAAGACCTTATAGTAATTCTTCTGATTATTAAGGTCTTTCCCCTTTCCAAGGGAAAGACCTTTCTGTATTTCTTCTGATTATTATTATTCTTCTTCTTCTTTTCTGCCTCATTCCCGGAAAATTGGCTGGACAAATCCTTTTGATATTTTAACATAGTAGTTTAGACCATGTCTAGTTGATAAAAAATAGGGAACGGTCGAAAATCTTTTTTCGTTCACGAATTATTTCCCCCTGGTCCGAAAATCTTGTTATGGGATAAACTCAGAAACCATAAGATAGCTGATAAAGAGTAATGACAAAAATGTTTGTTAGGGCATAGCGGACCTTCGTTACATTTGGACCAAAAGTCTACGATGGCCCGTTCGTGAGTTATGCCCCTTGAATTTTTTTTCACATTTTTAAGTATGTTTTTCTCGAAAACGGTAAGAGATAGGAACCTGAAACCTTTTCCATTCAACTAAGGTGGCATGTGTTACATCTGAAAATGCTAAGGTAATTGGTCAGTTTGAACTTTGATCCCAGACCTTGTTATGGGATTAACTCAGAAACGGTCATAGATAGCTGATTAAATATAATGGAGAAAATGTGTGTCTTGTTGAGATCTACATTTGTTACATTGGGTCCAAAATGATTGGACCAACCGTTTTGGGCCTAGGGACCAAAAACCGATTTTTGATGTCCGATTTTATGTTTTTCGGTTATAGCTCAAATACCATTGAAGATACAAGACATTCAATACAAAAAATGTTAAGGAAGATGTTACCTTCAAAATGAGTTCAAGGTCAAAGGTCAAGGTCATAGTGAAATTTTTTTTCATACCTAAGATTCAATAAATGTTAGCTATGAATCAATAATGAGAACATTATGATGCAACTTCAGGGAAAGACCTATCAATTGTTCTTCGAACAATTGACATACTAGTTATCATTATTATTAAAGTATTTCCCTTTCCAGGGAAAGACCTTATAGTAATTCTTCTGATTATTATTAAGGTCTTTCCCTTTCAGGGGAAAGACCTTATAGTAATTCTTCTGATTATTAAGGTCTTTCACCACAGTGAAAGACCTTATAGTTATTCTTCTGATTAAGGTCTTTCACCACAGTGAATGACCTTATTGTAATTCTTCTGATTATTAAGGTCTTTCACCACATGTGAAAGACCTTACTGTAATTCTTCGGATTATTATTTTTTTTTATTCTTTTTCTTCCGCTGCAACCGATGTAAAAAAAATAAGCGACATATCATTTCGACTCTTGGTGTCATGAATCGATATCACTGCGGGACTTCAAAACTCAGTCTAGCATATCGATCTATTTTAGTAACGGAGTTATCTCCCCTAACACGGTTTATCTTGTTAGCAGATCTCCTCATAAACCGTAACCGATATCAAAATTCTGAATTGGGGAAAATGTTCGATTCATCCTCAGGATGATTTATCACGCAAAAATTTTTTTTTGGTCGCGACCCCGGTTACGCATTTTTGACCCCTAAATATGCAAATTTCTCAAAGTTGTCTGATTTCCACCAAATTTGGTTTCCAGGTAGCTCTCATGGTCCTGATTACAAATCTGGTATCAAAAAATTGTCTTTGGGCCGCCATTTTTAAAATAGCCGCCATTTGAGATTTTGTTATCGCAATATCTCGCAAACGATAAATAATTTCTGAAAACATTATATTGCAAAAATACTCCTCTCATTGAGATCTACATTTGATTCAATAGACGTTTTTTGCAAATAACTTTTAAACGCTAACAGATAATATAGTAAACATATTGTTTAAAGTCATCAGCATGAAAAGACCTTCAATTTGAGTACCAGGTTGAAGGTCATTGGTGACCTTTGACCTTGACCTTTGACCTTGTTAGCATATAAACTCAATAACCGTAAAAGATAGCTGAAAAATTATATCAGCAAAAATATTCACCATGTCAAGGGCTACATTTGTCTCATTTAGACCGAAGCTCTCCGATGACTCCCTGAAGAGTTATTGCCCTTGACGTGTTTCGGAAACAGGCTTTTTGTGTATAACTTTTTAACCTTTACAGATAGTATGGTCATGTAACATATCAAATTAATCAGTAAGAAGAGACCTTCAATTTGATCCCAAGGTCAAAGGTCATCAAGGTCAAAGGTCAAGGTCATTGCCAATTTTTTCGTTTTTTTTAACGTAAAATCTTTAAAACGATTAGAAATGCCTACTCTAATATATTGGAGACAATACGCATCTCATCAAGATGATTTTAAACATGTGACATGACAAAACATAACACTAAACACAACATTGACTGGGAAAGACCTTGCAATTGTTCTCTGAACAATTGTCTTTTTAATTAAGGTCTTTCACCACAAGTGAAAGACCTTATTGTATTTCTTCTGATTATTATTATTATTATTTTTCTTTTTTTTTTTCTGCCGCCCATAGCGTAAAAGTGTCGCGACATATCAGTTCGATACTTGGGACACTTAATCGGCTTTGGAAGGGGACGAAGCCACTGACCCTGTGAAACCGATCTATTTTTAGTAACGGAGTTATCTCCCCGAAGACCGAAAACCTTGTTATCATGTTTGCTCAAAAACCGTAACCGATATCAAAATTCTGATGTGGGGAAAATGTTGCATTCATCCTCAGGATGTTTCGTTATGCGAAAAAAAAATTTTGGGTCGCGACCCCGGTTACGCGTTTTTGACCATTAAATATGCAAATTTCTTAAAGTTATCCGATTTTGATAAAATTTGGTTTCCAGGTAGCTTTTATGGTCCTGATTACAAATTCATGCTCAAAATTTTTTTTTCATCCGCCATTTTCAAAATGGCCGCCATTCGAAATTTTGTTATCGCGATATCTCGGAAACGATAAAAAATTTCTGAAAACATTATATTGGAAAATTACTCCTCTCATGATTATCTCCATTTTATTCCAAAGGTGCGAAACTCTGCCAACAACCGTTTTTGAGTTATAGCCCTTGACGCGTTTCGGTAAATCGGTTTTTCGCGAATAACTTTTAAACGCTTACAGATAATATAGTAAACATATATGTTTAAAGTGATCAGTATGGAAAGACCTTCAATTTGAGTACCTGGTTGAAGGTCATCGGTGACCTTTGACCTTGACCTTTGACCTTGTAAGGGGATAAACTCAGAAACTGTAATAGATAGCTGAAAAACTATATCAGCAAAAATGTTCAACATGTCAAGGGCTCTATTTGTTTCATTTGGACCGAAACTCTCCGGTGACTCTCTAAAGAGTTATTGCTCTTGACGCGTTTCGGAAAAGGATTATTTACATATAAGTTTTAAACCGTTATAGATAATATAGTCAAGTAACATATTAAATTAATCAGTGGGAAGAGACCTTCAATTTGAGCACAAGGTCAAAGGTCATCAAGGTCAGAGTTCAAGGTCATAGCCAATTTTTAGGGTTTTTTTCCGTAAAATCTTTACAACAGTAAAAATAGGTGATCAAATATACGGGAGAAAAGGAAATAAATGCAATTATAAACCGGTAGTGACTTTCCTGAAATCATGGTGAAAAATGGTGAAAGACCTTGCAATTGTTCTCTGAACAATTGACCTTTTAATTATCAAGGTCTTTCCCTTTCAGGGGAAAGACCTTATAGTAATTAAGGTCTTTCCCTTTCAGTGGAAAGACCTTCTAGTAATTCTTCTGATTATTATTATTATTTTTCTTGTCCTTCGTAAGGTCTCTGTACGGAAAACCTTTTAACGTATCATTACGAAACTTCGCGTACTAACTGGAAGTTGGAAATACTCTTTCGAAATTAGGGTATGGACGAAATCTATTTTTAGTAACAGAGTTATCTCCNATGTATCCGACAAATCAAAACCATCAGTGCTATTTTCATCAACTTTCTGAGCTTCGACACATTTCTTTTTCATAGCACGAGTAACTGCACAGGCAGGATACAACCCAGAAAACTCCTGTTCAGCAGACAAAAGAAGGCTTGCCTGTCACAATAGGATTTCTTTGAACTTTATCCCCAGCTAAATCATTACCAAGAAGAAGTTGAACACCTTCAAATGGCAATGATGACTTGATACCTAAGGTCACAGGTCCAGAAACAATATCCGAAGACAAATAAACATTATGGAGAGGAATAGCAGTATAACCACTAGAATCTACCCCTTTAATAAGAACATTTCTACCAGTACTAGAAACATCATCAAACGGCAGGGTTTCCGCACACAGAGGCTCCAGTATCTCTTAGAATTCGAATAGAGGTAGAATTACAAAAATCACTCAAAAGCGACACAAAACCATCACTAATAAATGGTTCAAAAATCTCCATAATGGAACTAGATTGGGATTTGACCTCGACCTTGCTAACAGGATCAGAAACAGACTTCACCTCAGAAAAAGAACTATGCATATCTGTATCAAAATAAGGCAAACATTGTGACGACTCAACAAAACCACTTGGTTTAACTTCACTTTCCTTCTTTTGTTTTAACCTATAACAGTCAGATATCAAAGGCCCTCTTTCTTACAATAATTACAGGAAATCGACTTGAATGGTCTCTGTGACTGGGAGGGAGGATAGGACTTGGACGAGCTATTTACTGGACGTTGCCTGCTATTTACATTATTTGAATGTTTGGGTGAAAAATTTGTGGAATTGTTATTTCTGAAAAATTTCTGTGGTTTATTAAAAAATTGTGTTTTATGTGTAAGTGAAAAATCATCAGCTAAACGTGCAGCAATTTCCAAAGTTTCAGCTTTTTGTTCATCAATAAAAGTTTTAATGTCAGTACTAATACATCTTTTAAATTCTTCAATTAAAACTAGCTGACGTAATTTCTCATGATTGTTATTTATTTTCTTTGATGAACACCAACGATCAAATAGTTGCTCTTTTGTTCTAGCAAACTCTACATAGGTTTGGTCACTCTGTTTTTCTGCATTCCTAAATTTTTGGCGGTAAGCTTCAGGGACCAGTTCATAGGCTTTAAAAATTAACTCTTTTACAGTGTCATAATCTGAAGCCTTGTTCTACTGACAACTGAGTGTAAATTTCCCTGGCCTTACCAATTAAAACACTCTGTAACAACATTGACCAATTGTGTTTTGGCCACTTTAAATTTTCAGCTATTTTCTCAAAATGCAGAAAATATTTGTCAACATCCTTTTCTTGAAAAGGAGGGACCAACCTGATGTTTTTAGCAACATCAAATGTCTGAGAATTCTGAGAAAGGTGTTGATTCTTTTCAGCTAATTCTAATTTTTTCATTTCTAATTGAAAATTGAGCTATTTTTCTTTTTCTTGTTGTGCAATTTGTAATTTTAATTTTCTTTCTTCTCTTTCTCTTTCCTTTTCTTCTAATTCTAATTTTCTTTGCTCTCTTTCTAATTCTTATTTTCTAATTTCTAATTCTTTCTGAATTTCTATTTTTTTAATTTCCAAATCAGGTGTTTGAATGCCAAAAGTCGCCAAAACAGATTTATCAAAATAATCTTCTTCAACCAAATAATTTGAGATCAGATTTTGAATTTCAAATTTTCTCATTCCAGATTTAACGTTTAATTTCAAATGTTTTCCCAAAATAATCAACTCATCCTTTTTTAGCTTCTCAAAATTCTCCACCTGACACGTAGACATGAATTGTTCTGGATCAAATGACATCTTGTAAAAAGTTATTGCTGACTTCTAAAAAAAATCTATTAAACAAAGATATAATAATTTCTTTTCTAAACAATTTCGAAGATCCCGGACGATAGCCCCCAATTTCTGTTATGTGGTAGAAATGACCAATGAATTGCCAGCAATAATGAAAAACAAAATTGGCTCAAATTAGCTTTTAATCAGACGAAAAATAATTATTTTAAAATTAAATACAATATATAACTTATCTGACAATAATGAAGTCCAAGTAATAATCCAAACGAATAGTTCACTTAATTCCACCAATAAATGTCCAATAGAATATTCCTTATAATCCTCACTAAATAGTTGATAATAGATTCACAATAATTGATGTCGATTTCCAATACGAAAGATGTGCGTGATAATCCTGTATAAACTAATTAATCCTGTATAAACTTATTAAACTGACTGACTTAACCCTTTTCAGCTACCTCAAATAAATACATTTATTATTTCTAGAAAAATCTATCCACAAGATATAACTAGAACATTATAATCAACTGACAATCACATGACTAGAATGATTATGTAAGGAAAGCATCTAGAAAATTCTATGTGTTAAATATTATATTTAAATTCTAGAAATTTCTATATGTTCTAAGGTGAAATAACCTTGACCCTTGTTTATTGTAAACAAGTTACATAACTAGGCCAAACAAATTACATAATATTAAGGCCGTACAAAAAAAAAACAATGAATAAAATGCATTATAGAATATTTACAACATTTAATTACTCATAACAAAATATACATATTAAGCTTAGAATGTTGGTTTTCACTATGAATCAATAATGAGAACTTTCTGACGCAACTTTGGGAAAGACCTATCAATTATTCTTCGAACGATTGACGTACTAGTTTATGAATATCTTTTTGATATAGTATTTGAGCTATAAGCAAAAACCCAAAGCGGACATCAAAAGAGCAATTTTTGGCCCATAGGCCAAAAAAGATCGGTCCAATAATTTTGAACCCATGTAACAAATGTTGATCTCAACAAGACACACATTTCATCCATAATATTTTATCATCTATCTATTACGGTTTCTGAGTTAATCCAATACAAAGTTTGAGGTCAAAGTTTAAAGTGACTAATGACCTTTGACCTTGGAATTTTTCGATGTAACATATATCACCTAAGTTGAATGGAAAAAATTCAAGGTTTCTATCTTTTACTGTTTTCGAGAAAAACGTACTTACAGAAGTGACAAAATTTTCATGGAGCACTACTAATGAATAGTTTACCGTAAAATTTCGGTCCAAAATGTAGACCCCAATTTCTCCAAGATATTTGATCACCTATTTCTTATTGTTTGGAAATTTTACTGGAGAAAAAAAAACTAAAAATTGGCTGTAACCTTGACCTTTGACCTTGATGTCTTTGTGCTCCAATTCAAGGTCTTTTCTTACTAATTTAATTTGATAGGTTACCTCATCACACTAATTACAACGGTTTAAAAGATATATGTAAGTAATTAATTTTTTCCAAAATGCGTTAAGAGCAATAACACTCTTTATATTCATCATCGAGTTTCGGTCCAAATGAAACAAATGTATCCATCGACATGTTGAACATTTTTGCCAATTTAATTCATCAGTCATCTTCATTTTAAAGGTCAAGTCTAGTCATGACATAACGGTTTCCGAGAATACTTTTTGATTTTTTACGGATTATAATTTCCAAAGGACATCAATTCCAGAAAATATTATACTGCACAGTTTCGGTCAAAATGTAACGAAGTTACATGTCAAATTCGAAAGTGCAAAAACTCCTACAAAGCAAAGCGTCAAAACGCAGTATTACTGTATTCTAGCTTTATGATCGCATGCAAGCAAGAAATTTACAGCTTTATACTATACATAGTGTTTGCAACTAGAGTAGGAGCAGGAAAAAAAACCAACAGAAAGTTTTTTTTTTCTTTTTTGGCAGAAACAAATATCTACAGTTATGTTTATGTCATTGTTTCCGAGTCTGGTATTGATATGCAAGTCTTTACATTTTCTCACTTGCATTTCATTTCTTTTTCTGTAATTTCATTTGGAATCACGAAAAACTGTTCTATCTTCTATAATAAATATCCAATGAACACAATTTACAACATGTACAATTGTTGCCTCTCTTAAGGAAATGCATCTAGATTCTTTTTCTCCAATGAAAACTGAGGGCCATAGCTTCACAATGTAGCTCCGTGTGGGGTTTCAGGACATTTTATGTAACATAACCGCTTTATTGCTGGGATTTTAGACTCCTGTGTTTATGTGTTGCGATGATGACCAGACAGTCATCAAAATTAAAAGTAAGATGATCAAACACAAGTATTTGGAACATCATTTCAGAAGGCTTGACTATACTGTATTATTTGTTTGATGCACATATAAAAATTGTCTCCTTTCATTGCATTTCATTTAAAAAAAAAATGAAGCATTACAATTTCTAAATATGTTTTTGCTCCAACAGATTCAGTAACTCGAGTGGTTTAAATTATTACCTTTTTGTGTGTAACCCCTTTCGTGAATAGCAGTACCAGCATGTTTGTTAGCCGTGTTCAACCACAGGGCCTTGTTACTAATAAGAAAATTTTACTAACTATGCAGACATCGCTTCCACACCTGCTCGCTTCAACCAATGTTTATTTTGTTATTTCCCTCATAAAATAAAACTTGGTCTGGTTTACTTCCAAAGATGTTTCTTTTCAAAGAATGTCATGAGCCCAATTCGATTACCTTCCGGTCAATTGGGGGACAATCTTTTTGTTGAGAAATGCACAAAATTCATTGACAAGAAAACGAAAGTAAACTTAGGAATTCTCTAGACTTTCCATAGGCTAAGGAATATATCCCGGAATTCTTTGATTACGTCACTGGGTGGTATAGAAAACCCTCGAGAGTACCGAGTTTATTTTTTCCAAATATAGAAGTTTGTGGTCAAAGGACCGTAATTTCAATAAACCCGACCGATGGACTGGTTAATCGTGATACATAACGATATGAGTGACTACGATTGCTGGATATAACTCTAATAACGTCTCTCAAGTCTTAAAAATTAAATATCCACCGGTATTGATTATCACAGGCTCAGCTGTCTAACCACATGGATACCGCATGATAGATGTAATCCCGATTTTGATTGGCTATTGATCGACACGTGATTTTCATCCGTTACATAAACGCAAAATTGTAAACAAAACATTTTTTCAGCGTAGAATTTCTTGCAAATCTCGTTTTTCCTCTAATTTCGTTTCACGACCGTAAATTGCTTAAAAGCACACATGATTTGAGGGAGACTTCAAACTAAGCTGTACGACAAACGCGATGACTTCACCTTTCCAATAGTAAACTTCCCTTTTCTTTGAAGCAACATCCCAAAAGCGCTGGCATATGGAGTTTACATCTCCCAGCTCATTCGCTATTCAAGAGCCTGTGTTCGATACAGTGACTTCCTTGATAGAGCCCGGTTGCTCACAAATAGGCTACTTCAACAAGGGTACGTTACCCAAAACTTGAAGTCATCCCTCCAGAAGTTTTACGGTCGACATCATCATCCTGTGGACCGCTATGGGATATCTGTTTCCCACATGACAACAGTTCTTTCCCTTTAAAGCTTAATTGTTGTTTCCTCTACCGAATTTGACTTTACTACCGGATTTGACATGTTCAACACGGCGGGTGTCTTATAAGAAGCAGGAGATGCTGACTCTACCGGTGCACCTGATCTCACCCATGGTTTTATATTGGGTCCGTGTTGTTCATCTTTGTGTGTGAGTGTCTTCATTTTTCTTTTCCGTGCTGTACCAATGTTGTGTCTTTGTTTTTTTTTTCTGCCCCTTTTTGTTTCTGGTGTTGCCATTGTCCTTGGATTGTTCGCTTTTAGATTGACGGTTCGGTTATCACTTACTTGTCAAGGTTGACAGGTATTTTTAGCAATATATTGCCTTGTTGTGATCAGTAAACATCAGGTATCTGTCTTTACTCGTAGTAATATCGAGTGCTAAATTACGAGCGTATATTTTGTAGTTCCCGGAAGTCATGTAAACAAAACAATATGGCTTCAACCCGATCGCAAATTACTGTTTTCGAAAACAGTAAAAAAATGGACAATCCTGGACGGAACTCATACTGGATCTGTAATTTACCACCGAATATCAATTGAAGATGTCAAGCGGGATGGAAAATGTTTATTTCAGGCAATTTTGAACTCCAAAAGGAGATAACTCCTACAGAAATTAATAAATCTAGACAAGACTGAAGCTTAAAAGGCTTATGCAAATATCATAGGTAAAGTCTCTTTTAAAAATGACGAACAAGGGTTTTATGCCACTTATTTTGTTGCGGGTTTATAGAATTTCTATCAACAATGGGGCAAGTTGAAAGTACCGATTTCTTTAAATTAAAGTCATAAGAGAGAGATTTATTATGTTTATGAACAATGTAAATAAATTAAAGGATACGCAATTTAACATAACTTCCTCGTACTATATAATGCTATCTTATCTTTCCCCGAATTAAGTTTTCAAAATATTCATTACTGAACTTGATCTACAGCGATTGATATTCCGTTTGAAAATCTCTTTACCTGTGTCCAAATGTACAAATGATATTCAAGTTTTACCAGTCAGAAATATACCGACAAAGCAATTTAAATAGAAAAAAAATCAATTTTTTTTTTTCATAACTCTGACACAGTATAATCGTAATTTTCTAGGTGGATAACCATGTTTTACGATTTTAGCAGTTATAAGTATAAATCGAATTGTTAGGTCAAACTTATTTATCGATTTCATTTTTACTTAGACTAAAGTCCAAATAAAAATGAAAGCGATCAATACATAGACTACACACCATACAGATAGAAAACATGGGCCCAAAGTGGCAGTTTGACATCTTTAAAGGGAACATTGAGTAATTTTTAAGAGTTGCACAAATTTATGATGTTAACAAGATGTCCTGAAAGTTTGGTTAGACTCTGGCTTGCATATACGATGTTGTGTTAGCTTTTAGGGAACCTAGAAAAATCAAAGTCGCCACGACCAGCTTTTGGTAAAAAGAGGCGGTTGTTACATGTAGGACCAGGGATAACACGGAGAAATGTTCAAAAATACTAGTGGCACAAAATTTTTGGCATAAAATCTACTATTTGGAAGATACATATTTTAATGTCCCATATACAATTGTCATTAAGTTAAATACACATCGGTTGATCAACTAGATACAATCATCAATTTAAATAGATCTATACATTGTACAAATGTTAGTTGTGATAAATCCAAAGAAAACTTACTATCACAAATCTATCATTGGTAAAAGTATTGGCTTCACTACGTAAATTTATATCAATTCTGACACAATGATGTCATACTGAGCACCGGGCTTTCAAAAACCTTACATGCACAGATCATCACACATGTACTTAAAATTTGTCCATTTGCTCAACAATACACAAGACAAGAGTCCCGTGCTTTTTTAATGTCTCAAAAAACTTACCCTTACTGGCATCTTTGAATCCTGGAGAATTCGATGCCATGATTAACCGTATGCGATGACTGCTTTAGCCGAATAAATTACCCTTCTCGAGTGTCCTTTGATTGTCATGTGACTTTTTACAATCAATATCCATAAAGGTAAAGTCGAACTGTATTTTCTGAAAACGTATATCATACTGATCTATTTTCACTTTGAAAGTATCGTTTATCTTGCAGAACAATCTCCAGTCTTCATAAAGATTCAAGAAAATATCGAACAAGGTAAGATCAAATTTACGTTTTGCCATCTCTGTAGGTACATAAACTAGTAGGTTTCAAATATATTCCCTAAAAGTTGCCCAAATTTGTTTTAAGGATCAAGAGACGAAAAGNGGGCATGTTAATAAGTTAAAGCAATTAAGAGTAATTCCTAGCACCGGTTTGAGCGGAATTCTTTGCGGCTAAATGTCGAGCAACTCAACATTCATGTATACTTCTAGTCATGGATGAGGGTTTGTCAAAAAACATAAAATTAATTGGATGGCTCTTACAAATACTGGACCATCCGTTGCCCTTCAAAAAACTCTTATTGAAGACAATCACAACATTTAAACAGCCACATGACATGCAAAAAAACTTGGCATAACAAATTATGAGATGTGGCCACTATAAAAAGAATGGACAGAATAACATGAGAAATTACCCCAAAAAATACTATTAATAATAATATGTCAAATTTGAAAGTTTGGTAGTGTATCCATGTGATAAATTATCTCAAGAACAAGTACACCATAACTGAAATGTATATAGAGCATACATCTCTCCCACAGGAAAGATCCAAACTGCAGGAGAGACAAACTTTAATCTTAAAGTACCAATGATAGGAAGTTGGGTAAATGCACATGAGACATTGCAAAGTCTCTACAAACAGATGTAAACAATTCACTCTGTACGTTAGTATTTATTGGTTGCTAAAAGTTTCATCTAAACTTACAATAAGAACTGAATTAAGCAGATATCCTCATAAGAACACGTGATAATGAAGAATCTTGTTACTTTTTTCCTTTATAAAAGTATGGAAATATAAATACCTTTTCAGTGAGTCTTTGAAAAAGGTACAAAAACTTGATTTCGTAGGCTGCTACACTTGAATTACTTGTATTAAAGATAAAACTGGTGAAATTAAATATCATTTGGATGATTTGCAAGATGTCGAAAAGGGAGAAAAATACTAGTTTTCACAAATAAGTTTCCAATGATAGATAAACAGAATTTTATACAATTAATATTTTATTCGATCCATTAATGCTTGCTCTATATTTTTTTAGATGTTTTGTCACAAATCTTATTATTTATGTATAAATAACAAAATACCGAAGTAACTGTTAGTTTTCTGCATATGCGCATTTCGACAACTTACGTCTCATCAGTACAGATCAAATCAATACATTTTGAAGTCTACTAACAGAAAAACTTGTAAAAGCTGATAGAGAACAAATACCCAAAGGATCTAAATAGAAAAGTCAAAATTCAGCTCAGGACAGAGCTATACATGAGGGAGATACCCCTTCGTTTTAAACAAAATTTTGTAAAATTTAGATACCACAAATTTCAATAAAATCGGTTTTCGGGTCAGCACCGAAGTACTGACTACGGGGTTGGTGAACACCCTCGGGGACTAACAGTCCTCCAGCTAGCAGAGGCATCGCCCCAGTGGTAATAAATAACAAAATACCGAAGTTACTGTTAATTTACTTTCTTAATATACGCATTTCGACAACTTATGTCTCATCAGTGAAGATCAAATCAAAACATACGGAAGTCTATTAACTGAAAATTTTGTAAAAGCTGATAGAGAACAAATAACCATTAGGATCTAAATAGAAAAGTCGAAATTCAGCTCAGGACAGAGCTATGCATGAGGGAGATACTCTTTAGTTTTAAACAAAATTTTGTAAAATTTAGATGTTGCAAATTTCAGTAAAATCGGTTTTCGGGTCAGCACCGAAGTACTGACTACGGGGTTGGTGAATACTCTAGGGGGCTAACAGTCCACAGCAGAGGCATCGCTCCAGTGGTAATAAATAACAAAATACTGAATTTAATATTAATTTATTTTCTTCATATGCGCATTTCGACAACTTACGTCTCATCAGTGCAAATCAAATCAAAACATTTGGAAGTCTATTAAGCAAAGATTTGTAACAGCTGATAGAGAAACAAATAACTAAAAGGATCTAAAGAGAAAAGCCAAAATTCAGCTCAGGACAGAGCTATGCATGAGGGAGATACCCCTTCGTTTTAAACAAAATTTTGTAAAATTAAGATATCGCAAATTTCAATAAAATCAGGACAGAGCTATGCATGAGGGAGATACTCCTTAGTTTTAAACACACTTTTTTTAGATATTGGAAATTTCAATAAAGTCGGTTTTCGAGTTAACACAGAAGTACTGACTACTGGGTTGGTGAATACCCTCGGGGACTAACAGTCCACCAGCAGAGGCATCGGCCCGGTGTATGACAATAATTGGTGAAATAATTGATAGTTTCAACTATCCGTCCTTTGATATTTCTGTCCTTCTTCATAAACGGTGTATATATAGTTTGCCAGAACTATAGCTCCTCCCTCAGTTTGCTAGGAAGTTCTTTTTGCAGTTCATTTGAACATAAATCGTGCATGTTATAAAGATTTAGATTTACCACTAATTTGCTTATCTTTCAATTGTTCCCGATTGACGATAATTCCAATATCAGTTTGTACTGTGCTCATACGAACATGTTATCGTCAATCTCTATGGAACGTTAGCAACAACGTATTAGTTCGTGACAAAAATAATCCCAAGAAAAAAAGCGCGTTAATTAAGCAAGAAAAATATTTTCAACCAAAAAAATCTTTAAGGGGAAGGATAAACTAATATCTGGTATTTATCAATAAAATTAGTGATAAAACTCTAAAGTATTTTTTTTTTTTTTTGCTCGGATGAATTTCTCGATGCAATACAAGCAGACAATTCCATACTAGCAAAACAAATTACTAATGGTTTATGTAAACAGAAAACACCTACAATGGCTAAAAATTAAAATTACATGCCACAATCTACAATTATTGCGTAAAGATCAATTTTGGTACATTAGTAATACAGGTCTCTATGAAGTTTCTTAGTTTGTATATCATGTGGTAAGAATTTTGTTTTGGTTAATGTTTTGAAAAATATTGATTGATGGACTTTGTCATTTTTTCGAATAATTCTAAGAGGGTACTTGTGTCAGCGCATTTTAGCTTTAATGATCAAAAGTTTTTATTTTGCGGATCGTTTGTACTTGTGTACTACTAAAGATGTGCATATCTAAATAAAAAACTAGATTGTTTAACCTTCTTCATAAACGAGTCATAGAGCTTCATAGTTTAAACAACAGCTTTCGAATCATTTGTACATAAACCAACAATACATTTCGTTTAAGAAAGTTTTATTTTGCAGATAATTTGTATACATAAGGTTGTTGTCGTATGGAGTTTATTTACCTTCGGGTATTGTCGAATTATTTATATTTATTAAATTTCATAAATACAATAACATGTATGTAGTATTCGAATTGCATCTTTCATATTGAAACTTATTAATTTTGGGCTTAACACACCATAAAGATGATGGAAAGATTTTTTTTTAACATATGAAATTCGATCACAGTTATTTATGAGTTAGACAGGTAAAAAGTGATGGAAACAAAAGCTGTATTAAAGTGTGACAGGGAAAACAATGGTTTTGCATGGGTTTTGTCTGAATTGTTGTATTAATGGAATAATGGCAGTAGAATACTGGTATTGATGTGATTAATCATCAAATATCAAGGCCTTGTATAGATTTATTGGAAAACCTTGATTAATTCGTATTCTTATGAATCAGTGAAGAGGCTTTATAATTTTTTTACGTTCAGGTAAAGTGAATTTTATTAAATTCAAGCATTTGGGGTTAAATATTTTGATCCCAAATTTTTCTTCAATATACCACTACCTCCCCTTTATGCCCTAAAATAATAAAAAGCTCAATCGTGGGTAAGAACTAGTACATAATTAAATATATCTGAAAAATTATCGATTATATCTGTTTATATTTGCACTTGTCAAGCTGTAGAGGTGACAGACGTATTTCGAAAGTCACAAGTCATTTTGACGCAAGGTCATTTCTAACACCTGTTAGATCTCAAGTTGTATAGTTGCGCATCTTGATTTAGAAAAAGTTGAATTTGGCGTTTTATTTTTTTTTTTATTTCCAAATGTTATTCTAACAATTCTGTTTACAGTGCCCACATCTTACTATTTTATCATGCCAAGTTTTCTTGCAAGTAACTCGATGATTGCCCTGTAGTTGTTTATATCTTGTTATATTTTTGGTCGGGCAAGTAATTAAAGCGGTTGTATGAAAACTTTGCCAGTTAGATTTATGTTTGTTGACGGTCCCTTTTTAATGGGTAAAAAAGAACACACGTGTAGCGTTGTTCGACAATTAGTAGTGAGTCCCTCAAACCGGAGCTATGGGACGTCTTGCACTCAATCTGAGCTATCAACAAAGCGCATTGCTAAAGGCTCAAAAACAACAATAAAAGCGTTGTACTATTGTTTGAATTTACCATGTATTTGTAGAGACTTTGTCTCATGTGCATTTACTCCATATCCTTTGTTGAATGCATGAGAAAGTAAAATTTATAATGTATTGTCCCTCATTGATTTTTGCGTAATCAATTCCACCGCCATCATGCGAATAAGTATATTATCATTGTCGCACAAAACAACGAATGCGACTCCCGGAAAAAAGCCTTTCTTACTTTTTATAAACAATGCAAAAAAATGGGTAACAGGAAACACCTACAATGGCTGAAAATTTTAATTACATGCCACAATCTGATAATGACACTACACACGAAGAACACGAATAAGACAAAAGACGAACGTAGACAACGATAGGAACTCAGGACAGTATTGATTCTATTACCGCTTCTCCCGAGAAGCGTCTTTAACTTTGGTCAAACTTCCTGTTGGGTCGTTAAGTTTCGGGTTAACTCGTATATGGTACTATGCTAGTATGACACTCGTATATGCGTTTGTAATCGTCATGCTGACAAACGTTTCAACGATACACGATTGAATCCAAGACAACTCGCCACACTGTCAACTCGCCCCCTCCAGCTCGACCCAATTCCAGCACACTCGCCCCATTTATAATTTACATCAATTCGGTCATCTCATCCCCGTCAATATGTTTGAAGATGAACCCGATAAAGTGTGTGACATTAATATATGTCCAACTGATAATTGTTACAGAATATTTTTCCATCGGATTTGATATTACTGTATTTGTTCCTAGCAGAGCACTAACCCTACCCCTACCTCTAACCTTAACCCTATCTATATAAGTTCCTAACCCTATATCTAACCCTTACCCATACACATAGCCTCAAATCTATATAAAAAACTACCACAGAAATTACGAAAAAAAAAACGTTATTTCAATTTCTAAAAACCAGTTTAACTCAATACCTGTTGGAAATTTTTCAAATTAACACTGGAGTTGTATTTTATAGGATGGAACGAGTTAATGGGACGTGAATCTACTTCTTTGATGAGTTGGTATTTAAAAGTCTTAAATTCAGTTTTCGATTGGGGCGAGTTAGTACAAACTATGACCGAATCGGACAAGTGTATAGAATTTATTAATAGTTAAAGTATAGGGTTTACAATGTCATTACGACATATTTTTTTGCACAAGGGAGAGATGCCATTTCAGAGCATAAAGCACCGTCTGTTATATTTAACCTACAAAAATATGTGGATATTGAGAACTCCTCTACACAATCATGAAGAATGGTTTTATGAAAGGAAAAAATTAAATGCTGAAAAGCGGCAAGCTTCTTTTGAGAAGCTTATACTTGTTACAATAATATTTACTTTATAGAGAGCTGCATCTATTGTTTGATCTAACCGATCGTTTCATTTGACCAGGACATAATTCATATCTGTAAATCACATTTGATATCATGATGTATGACAAAAATGTCTGTCCTGGCTAAGCCCAATTTAGGTACATGTTGGAAACCAAACAAACGTTCTTAAATCCTAAAAACTGCATGTTTTCAACAATATAACATTTCCCGCGAACTTTAGTGAAGCAGCGACACCAATCGGGAAAAGCATGAAGGTTAAATCCATTTCAGAACGTTAATGTGAGAAAAAGTATCAAACCCTAAGCGACATAGGCTGATGCCAAACCCTCAGTGTAAGATATCTTTTGTCCATCGTGATCAGCCTATCTCGCATTTTCCACTTGGATAGATACTATATTTCTAATATTTCTATACGTTTGGGATGCATAAATTCTGTGTAGGGCACCACTGAGAGATTCATGCATCTTTATCACATGACCTCCTCTGACATAACAATGCCAATAACCTCGCGTCACAATGCGAAACGTAAAAAAAAAACACACAACCTCGCAAAAAATGGCATGGCAACTTCGAAATTCACATCGCTTCAGTTTGAAAACTCCTGAAGTGCAAGCTCAAAGTTCAATTTTGAAGTTTACAAAACCAAAATGCACTCGATCTCTTCAAATTTTGAATTTATTAAGCAGTAGGTGGCCTAGTTTAAGAGGCCATATTTTTTCATGGCGGTCATGTTTTTTACTTTTAATATTCGGCCGAGATAATCAGCCATGAACAAAAATGCGTGACAGGACATTTCCACCCTCGGGTTTACAGCTCGGAGAACATATATTTTTTATACAAAAATATAGTGAATATATCAACTGTTTGATATTCTAATTTTTACATTGTGTATACTAAAACTTCAGATTTCAAAATTTTTTTATCATAATTTAATCCGACAAAAAAGAGGAGCACTAGTTGCTTACTTATATGGTTTGATTAGGTATAATTGCCGGAGTCAGACCAACCTGTGGCGAAAAACGACTGCTTAGAGGTGACCCGACAATTTTTTTTTTCCAAAAAGGGACCAGAAACCCAATTTTCAGAATCCCCCCGGAATTTTTAATATTTTCCGACCTAGGAGGGGGTCCGGGGCCCCTGTCCCCTATATTCGCCACGTACAACGGGAAATACTCTTATTACAGTTGTAGAGAAAAGAATCTGTTTGAACATGGCCATGTCGGGTTTGTTTTCTTTCAACGTTCGTGAGAAGTATAAATTTTCTATCGTTAGAATATATCACGAAAATATATTGTTCGCTGCACGTTGCTCTTATAACTGAATCCAAATAAGAAAAATTAATCTTTCTCAGTTCCAAGGATTGTTTTTATTTTTGAAGGTTTCACCCCTTTAATTCAGTCTGTATTGACACTTGGTATTTCATATTATTCATATAAACACTTGCTCTCTATCGTGAGCTTTTTTCATATATTAATACTTCAAATTATTATTATCTGAAGAAATAATACCCCGCGAATTTCTGATCATTAACCGACTTTTGCTCATCCAAATTTCTTTTTCCTCCGTGTAATTTTGATCCCAAAATTTCTTATTCGTGCTTAAAAACAGTCTTATATCTTCAAAGCGGAACGAAGTTATCCAACATCGTGCACGTTCATATGGACTACTAATTCAGATTGTGTTTGAATGACAGGCTTTTGGTGAAGTGTTCTGATGATGGACGAGGAATTGCCAACAAATTATCTTTCAAAAGGTAAACCGACCATACAAATTGATCTTGTTTCGGTATTTAATTTTTAAAAATGGATACATGAGTTATATGTATGTCAAGCCCATTCAAATCTAAAGAAGAACGTACCGTTATATTGTTGATAACATGCAGTTTTTATAATGTAATAAACGAACAGTAAGACTCACTTGAGAAGTCAACTTGTGAAGCCGCACCGCGTAATGCTAATCCCTCCGAGTTTTGCTGATCGGTGTGAAGGGTGTGATACTGAAATGTAAAGAAATAGCTGATCAAAAATTGACTACAGCAAATAAAAAAGTCGAATTACAAAATAGACTGATTAGCCAAAATGTAGACTTAAAACTTAAAAGTTGTAGACAATAGCTATATATTTACGCATAGAAAATTTCAGTCAAATACTGCACTATATAGACATCGTAATAGACTACAGAAAAATAATTAATCGAATGAATAAAAATCCATCTCTACGACAAGAGTTGAAATTGAAAAACACTAAGAATTTCAAACAAGAAGTGAAATTGAACATCGCACATACTTCGAAACACCTATTAAAATAATGAAAGAAACAACAGGAAAAATGAGCCATGACCGAAATACACTATTGCAGGTCAGAATCACAATTAAACTTAAATTGTTATTAAAAGATCTAAATTATATTGGAAATACAATACAAGATAAGCTCTCAATAAATGAATAGCACAGTATAAAATAAAGAAAACTCAAATGTGCAAAACATATGCTTGTCACTATGGAACAATACTTCTGGTGCCTTTTTAGTTTGTCAGTTCTGAGATAAGACTCAGTAATTGTATTTCACTGTCACAAGTGAAAAATTTAGCAACCAGCATCTTTGAAAATAACGCAGTAAAGCAATATGTATTCAACTATACATTATATGCTTGGCATCACAAAGACAATACGTCTTGTGGATTTTGAGTTTGTCAGTACTGAGATAAGATTGGGTAAGTTTAATTGCAGGTCGCGAGCGAAAAAAAAAATCAAGTCATGATATTTCTTTACATTCATTAGCACAGGACATATTATTTATTTTCATAATCTTCCAAGCCCGCCCCCGCCCCCCCCCNCCCCCCCCCCCCCCCTCAAAATCAAATGGTCGTCCCCTTAAAATTAATATCATTGTTACAAATCAATGTTGTAAAAGTACCTGTGTTCGCAAATCAATGATGTAAAAGTACCTGTGTTCTACCTTTTCGTTTACGACCTTTTAGACAAAGGTTTTAAAAGCCAAAATATAGGTTTTACGAAAGGATATGGAGTAAATGAACATGAGACCATAACACATAGGTTAACTCCAACTGCAATAATTTTAATGAGCTGTATGGTCATTTCGGAAATTTATTCCTCATCAGCAGCACTAGAACCCAAACAAAGGAAATTCATAATTTCAAAAAATGTTTAAAACGCATTAAACCAAACGAAATCCGAATAATAGGTAAATGTATTTGAATTTCAATATTTTCAACTTTTATTCTTTGTTCAATGTAACTTTTTATTTTTTATTTGTAAGTATTGACCCATTTTAACTGCTGACATATACAGAAGCATAGAGGAGACATGTTATTTTTTATCTCATAGTCCTGGCCACTAGATAGCTATGTCGTGGCCACGAGATACTTTGTCGTTTCCATGACCTTAGTTCGGTACCCTAAGCGACCGCTGCTGGGCAAAGTCTCACGGATTCATCACTACCGATCCCATGAATCCTTCAAAGACGACAGAAAAGTATCGATGCTATCTAGTTGGGTTTTATCGAGTCTATAATACAGATACAGATGAATTTCTCCCGGACAATCAACGGGACTTGGAACAAGAGTCCGAGAAATCTCCCTAACCCCAGAATATGAGCACCACTTGGAGCAAGTGCTTATTTACGGCATTGACCCAGAGTAAGGATGAGAGGGATTTCGAAGTAAGGACCTATAATAACCATTCCCGCCGGAAATCTAAGCAGCCGTCCGGACCACCGTGCTCCATCAAGACCACGGCCAACAAAGCACGTACCCATCCATATCGCGTAGTGATAAATGCAAGAAGCTATTCCTTCAGGCATGTCACTGGTGTGGAGCTCAGATCGCCTGTGATAAGGTTTTGCACCGTTTCCACGAAGTGACTATAGCCATATCCGTATTTGACACCTTCTGGTCGGGCATAAAGTCCGGGTGGTGGGAGAGTACGTAATAACCCTCTCACATACACGAATTTCTCTAACGAAACCTTATTATTAATCGATTCTTAGTCGTTTGCGAGAATCCGTATTTAACTCGCCGACATTCGTAAATAACTTGTAGATATTCGCATATTCATATCGATTCGTGTATGGACATAAAAATTTATTGCCATGTCAAAAATATTTACGCTAACCTCCATGAATCTGTATCGATTATTTCATTCGTAAAGAGGTTTCCAACCAATCTTAACAATTCGTTAGTCATCTTTAAGTAATCGCACCAAATCGTAAAGTATTTGCAATAAATCATGGACAAATCGGTTCCTCAAATGTCTTGTGTTATATGTATGTATTGTATGGTAGTGTAGTTTTTGTAGTGCGAGTTATGTCCCTTTTCCCGTATTTTGTAAGTGTACTGTGACGTCATCTTTGTCTGGATAAATGTTTTAATGGAATCTGATGTGTTTTTGTTTGTCGGCCTTAAATCCTAAACATCAGGCCTCAAGAAGCCGTTCCCCAGGCCGTAACATGGTGGAGAACTTAAAATGATCCCTGTTTAATTCTTTGGAATAACTTTTGGAAGGACAATTCTACGTAGTTTGGATATTTCGGACTTTGAAAATTGTGAACCATATGTGTGCCGATTGAAAAAATGAAGATGTCAACCATTCAACTATATTTCAATTTCGGAACTTTGGATATGTCATTAATGGAATTATTCAATGGAAAATTTATTTCATCAACCTGCCAGATCATGTCTCGTCAATGTCTTGTGTATTCTCTACGTGATTTTGTGTATTGGATGTTGTGTGATTGGATTTTAATTGGTGAGACGCACGTGTTTGTAATACTTGTAAACTTTTTAATATAATTTTGGATTATTGAACGATTAACTGTACCCGTTGTATGACAATATGAAGACATCATTTGATTTGACGAATGTGCTGTTTTATTGTATATATCGCCGACTCTGAAGTTGCCGATACCCGGATTTTTGTTATTTACCGTTGGATGTTTAAGAGTTTGAATGCTAGAACTGATTGAAATATGTAGTTTGATTATGTATTTTATGAGATCCCGTTGCAGAAATATTTCCCTGACCGTTTTAATAATATTTTCGTGTTTACTATTTATTTGCATGTGAGGTTTACCTCATTTGCACATCCGTTATTAGTAATATTTATGTTTGTCAACATTTGCAGAAATTAGTATTTTCCTGACAGTTTTAACAATTTATTTGTTTATTGTTTGCATGTGAGGTTTACCTCATTGCATGTCGTTTAATTACCGTCCCGTCATAAATTATTTGATTCAACGTTTTGGTGATGATTGCATCGCCACGCTTGGAAATTTATTTTACAGCATGTTTTTGACTTTTTTTATGTTTAAATGGATATTGCTTCATATGCACGTGCATGTGTGATGATTGCTTCTGCATATGCACCTCTACACGGGTGATCATTGTTGCATTTCCATTCTTATGTTCTATTATTTTGGAGACCATTATATGCGCGTGAATGTGTGATGATTGCTCTGCATATGCACCTCTACACGCGTGATGATTGATGTATTTCCAAGTACATATTTCAGGATTTGGATTCAAATCTAACTTTTATTTTTTTGAAAAATTTCAGTAAATTGACATTTTCATTTAAAATTATATGTCCACTGAATTTTGTTAGTTTCGTCAGGAGCAGTGAGATATGTACCAGAAATAAAACCTAGTTGTAAAGAGTTTGGAGGTCTCTGCTGGACTTATCGAGTATACAGCTATTACGATTTGCTGGTGCTTACCATGTGTTTTGGAGTAAATGCATCGTTGTGGAAGATGCTGGACCGTTATTGGACACTAGAGTATTTTAGTCTGGAGGAACATATAATTTATATGTAAAGTGTCAAAAACCAACGACCATTATAAAAATTTGAGAAATTTTGTTTTCGGGGGCGGGATGTTATATGTATGTATTGTATGGTCGTGTAGTTTTTGTAGTGAGAATGGAGAGTGTGAGTTATGTCCCTTTTCCCGTATTTTGTAAGTGTACTGTGACGTCATCTTTGTCTGGATAAATGTTTTAATGGAATCTGATGTGTTTTTGTTTGTCGGCCTTAAATCCTAAACATCAGGCCTCAAGAAGCCGTTCCCCAGGCCGTAACACTTGCGATTTATTAACGATTACTAGTAATTGCGAGTAATTTACGGTCGTTTTGCAATTGATTTACGGATAAACACACATTCCCGCGATCATGTTGAGAATATATGTCGTTATATGTACTTTAGGAATACTTCGAGAGTGCTTAAAATAAATGCCAGTGTTTAACAAATTTTTACGTTGTAATAATGAAATTGGGTCGGCACTCCAATCTGAACCGTTTCCTATTCTAAAAGAAAAATGGTAAAGTTATGATGATGTCAATTTTCTCTTTTTTTCACCGTGCCTGTAGGAGCAAAAGTGGTTGAATACGATTTTTCATAGGAAGACATGTTAAATGTGAATTTTAAGATTAAATGATGTTTTAAAGCCTAAATTAAAATAAGTAAATGTTACCCCCCAAAAAATATTGCCGTTCGTAAAACCTTTGTAACTAAATCTTAAATGTTTGTAAAACTCGTGAAGTTATCGTAAGTAATTTGTCAAAATTATCCGTAAAAGGTAGGATAAAATCGCAATAATTCGTGTTGTGTTCGCAAGAATTCTTAGATAACTCGCATACATACGTATGTCACTCGCATTTATTCGTAATGATTCGTAAATTTGAATCGTAACTTCATCTTTCTCCTTTCCTCATTCTTGCTTCGGTATTCGTTTGCCGATGTATTCATTCTTAGTACATCGTTAAGTAGTCGTTCATAATGGCGATTTGTCATGAAATCGCAATTCACTCGTAAATGTGTTTTATTCAGAAGCATTCGTGTTAGTCGTACCAAGCTTATTACAATGTATTTTTAAAGATTCATAAGGATGCATAAGAAAAATACGTGTCTGTGAAGGGGCAATAACAAAACTGTGGAGAGTATGGAAATTTTGTGCTCCTCCCAAGGCATGGAGCTCGAACAAACCCTATGGGGCGTTCGATTCAACAGTTAGGGCTTTGGATCAATCGATAAGAGGCGTTCAGTCCATTGTTTTGTAGTGTTAGCGATATATAAATAACGTTCATCTGGATCACCGATCCAAAGAAGCGTGAGGCGCTTGCTAGGATCCGCAGTAGACCAAGCGCAGCATCTAGGCTTATGATATGCAGCGTCGCCTAGATAAGATCGGACTCAGCGCCGATTTCTCCACAATATTCAAACAGGTGGTCGAGACGCAAAAGGAGACCGCCTCCCAGATCACCTCAAAGATTTAAGATATACCGCTCGCTCTACCCGCCCATGGCTGCCTTCTTCATTTTGTCAAGACCGACGACAACCCACTGAATATCGAGCAAGCACTGACTAAAACCTCTGTCCTCGAGAAACCCACTATCTTCAGCTCAGTGTGACTCAAAAAGCCGATCATACCTTTGGTTAGCGAGGGCACACGATGCCACCATGATTGGGAATCTATCAGTCACTTTCGATGGGCACCCCGGTTTGTCGGAGCTCATGCTAAAACAACGGCAGTAGAATACCGAAGGAACGCTAAAGAAACGCCCCGACCTCGAATTATACGACACCGAGAAATTACAGCAATATCATTAAAGCGTTGGTGCAATGTACCAAGGAAATTCTGTTCTCTACAGAACCCTGAGGCGAACAAGTGAAAGGAAGTCGTCTCGTACATCTATAAGCAAGATAAGTATGGGAGTCGGTTGCAATATTTTAATAGTTGCTGGGTCGTCTCGATCTTTGTGCCCAACCTAATAGGGTGGAAATAATGTTGTGCACAAAGAAATCGTGGCCATCCTGCATGTCATAATAAAATTCGAACATATCAGCATGGAGCATTTTGAGAGGCTGCAATGAAAGCTCCTCTAAATAAATTTACGATGCTTTTAGTAGTGAATTAAGGTTATTGCTGGATGTATACAGGTATACAGTCGATGGTCGATGACTATTCGATACAATCGCCAGTGTAGCCGCTGCAAAGACGTTGGGTAGTGAACACAGCTTCCAATGCAGCCCTGAAAGGCTAGGAGAAAGGATCAACGAAGGGTGTGGACCACGTCGTTCATCAAGTGACCCCTAAGAGGAAACCCCAAGCACCAGCTGCCAAAATTAAGAGCATATCGCAGCAGCAGTCCAGCCTAAATAATCTCAATTCAGGTTTTGAGCGTCGTCACTATCCATGACTTCGTTCAGCGCTTTAGATAAATATATGATGGCCGATATGCTTGCTATCACCGAAGGACTGATTTTCGATGAAATTCTTTAGGAGTATCAGGCCTTCAGTCGGAGCTAACCTGAATAACTCCGCTGCATCAAATCGAAGCCTGAAAATATTACAGGTGAAAGTCGCTCCTGTGGAGACAAAAGTTGCAAATGCTGTAAACATATGCAAACAACAGTAGGGTCTGTTACGGCACATATTGTCGCCCCTGCACATATTGTCGCCGGCGACAATATGTGCTGGACATAAACGGCACATATTGTCGCCGGCGACAATATGTGCCGGTATTGTCAATGCCATAAAAAACGTCATTGAAGGCGACAATATGTGCCGTATACATTGTCGTCACTAAAAATTATAAATTATGAAATATGCAAGTAATTGTACCGTTTGGATCTAAAACTGTTCAGTTTACGTTCACACGTTTTTAACACTTGACAGAATGCATTGATCTTTCGAAAGCATACATTTTGTCTGCCATTCGCTGACTGGAATGTTTAAGGAGACTATTATTAAGTCTACCAAGTTTGTATGGACTTATTGCTTTAATTCCGTTACTTATTATCAAGTCTCCAAGACTTATTGTTTTTGTTGCGTTTCTTATGAAAAAAAGAAAGAAAATTGAGTAAATGTCAAGAAGACAACATCCCATTTTCGAGTTTAAACGGCCCAAAACAAAGCATCTTGACCATATGGCCTTTAACACGGTGAGGAACCTCACATCATATAGCAAAGCTCTAAATAGCACCAAAAAGTAATAAAGTGAACATATTAATGGAAACATACCAAATCCAATGAGCCGAATATCATGAAACTAATTTTTTTAAAGAGACAAGGACAAACCAATGACCAACATATTCCTGACTTTGGACAGGCACAAAACTACTCGTTTTCTTGGATCCCAAACCTATGTGTGGTGAATGGCTATGAATAATTAAACATGATTATTTTATCTTCCATCTTCTTTTCTTCTCGTTCGGATGAACTTATCCGTTGCAGTTCTCAGAGACCACCTACAGGATTCAAATTGTGTGGCATATTAACCTCATATATTTAGATGTGCAAACATCAGAAATTTTTCAAAGGGTACTTAGGTATCAAAAGGGGTGCGGCCGTCCAATGGTAACTTTATATGAAAATGGCATTTTTGATATTTTCACTGCATCTTAAAAACTGTTATCAGTACCCCGGTTTTAATAGGTTGTTTGTGATGTAAGATCAAGTTCTAAAGAATTGGAAATTTCAAAATAAATACCGCTGCAATTGAAACCATGCCAAAGTAATTGAAATTTTGAGAAAATATTGAGAAAATCGTATTTGCGGTTGTTCATTGTATTTTATATGCATTACCTAGGTAAGGGGAACACCTGACCCTTTTTACCCGGTTAAAAATTGGTTGTAATGGATAATGAAGTGTTTTCTGCTACATGTTCCATAGAAATTTTATATTGGAGTTCGTTCGGGAGACTTTTGTGTTTAACTCTGCGAGCACAGTTATAGCTTGTTTTTATTATTCTTCTGCATCGGAATTTGTCAGGCCAAATCTCCGAGATCTTTCATCCGATGGTAATGAAATATGGATACCAACGTGTAATAGGGCGGAACGGTCTATGAACTTCCTAATGGCATCGTTGCTATGGAAACGATGAAACAGCGGGGAAATCGGCAAAATTTTGGAACAATTTGTCTGGTTCAGATGTAGATGACTACGTACGAGATTTGAATGAAACTTAGCAGGAACATAGATACTAATGTCTAGCTGAGCAACATGGTGAATGGATTATCAAAATGGCACCGTTGCTTTGGAAACGACAAGAAGGCGGGAAATTTCAAAGTGCTCGAAAATGCATGACAACTTACAGAAAGGTTGCATAACATACAGGGAAATTTATCCGAAAAAAATTTCAAAATGGCGACCGTTGCCATGGAAATGACAAAAAAGGCGGAAAATTGCATCAAAACTTACAGAAAGGATGTATAGCATACAGGGAATTGGTTTTTAATCAAAATTGTGACCGTTGCCGTGGAAATGACAAAAAAGAAAAGACGGGAAATATTAAGTGCTCAGCATTGTATAAAAACTTACAGAGATGTAATACAGCATGCAGAAAAATCTTATTTCCTAAAAAAAAAACTCAAAATGGCGACTAAAAAAGGCAGGAAAATTAAAAGTGTTTAAAATTGACCAAAACTTTACAGAAAACTTGTATAGTATATTTTGAATTTGATTCTAGTCTCAAAGAGTTCAAGATGGCCCCGGTACCTGAATCGGTTTTTAGGGGCTCTGGCTAAAGAGCTGCTATGCATGTCAACAAGTCGTAGATTGTGGAATACTCTGTCAATGCGGGGAAATCAGCATTTTACGAAAGGATATGGAGTAAATGAATATGAGACCATAACATATATGTTAACTCCAACTGCAAATTTTAATGAGCTGTATGTCCATTTCGGAAATTTATTCCTCATCAGTAGCACTAGAACACAAACAAAGGAAATCCATAATTTCAAAAAATGTTAAAATGCATAAAACCAAACGAAATCCGAATAATCAGTAATATCAAATATAGCTAAGGACAAAACTACGATGGTGGGGGTTAATCCTTCGGTTTTAGAATTTACATAAATCTAGATAATAGTAATAGAACAAAGAATACACATGAAATATTATTTCATGCACAAGTACACCAAATCTAAGAAAAATATAGAGCATACATCTCTACCACGGGGAATTGTTTTACCACCTCAACACAGCAATAAAAGACAAACTCCTGTATTAAATATTTTACGAAAGGATAGGGAGTAAATGATCATTAGACCATAACACATATGTTAACTCCAACAATTTTAATGAGCTGTATGGCCATTTCGGAAATTTATTCCTCACCAGCAGCACTAGAACACAAACAAAGGAAATCCATAATTTCAAAAAATGTTAAAATGTATAAAACCAAACGAAATCCGAATAATCAGTAATATCAAATATAACTAAGGACAAAACTACGATGGTGGGAGTATATCCTTTGGTTTCAGAATTTATACAAATTTAGATAATAGTAATTGAACAAAGAATACACATGAGATATTATCTCGTGTACAAGTACAACATATCTAAGAAAAATAAAGAGCATACAACTCTATAACGGGGAATTGTTTTACCAACTCCACACTGCAATAAAAGACAATAATAAGGAAATGAAAATGATGACTACCACGAACACGAACCATTGTGTGGAGAACCGCCATGCTTCATACAGAACAAGATTGCTACCCGTAGCTATGTCCCCCGCCACTGCAGTGAAGTCGATTAAGTCCCATATTGCGAATCAAAATGACGGCAGGATATGATCAACTGCATTAAATGGCAAACAGCCAAGCAAAGTTTCAGCAAAATCCCTTAATTGGATTTTGAGGAGATGTGTCCACAAAGTCTTCAAATGCGCCCACAAAAAACGTGACACACAGACGCACGCACACACGGACGCATGGACGCAGACCATTTCTATGTCACTCCGTCGCGTTACGGAGGGGGACAATAAAGACCTCTTCTATATTTTACTAAGAAGAACAGACTCGCTGGTGTCGTACAAAGTCTATTTTCTTGCTCGCACCCATTTCTCCCATTTTCCAATGGCAATCAAAACTCGTTGCCCTATTACTTCTAGCTTTATTTCTTTCTTCTTTTACTTATAATTTATTTTAAATCTATCAACTTGTTCTCATCCTGATATGACTGAAATATTTTTCCCTTGACGTTAAATTCTCACTTATCAATCAATGAATAACTGGAAAAGGTGGGATCACTCAAAGTGCTCAAAATTGAATGAAGCATGTTAGAATTGATGTTAAGTTTTAAGTCTGAATTTGGAGGTCGTTTGGGAGACTTATGTATCGGCATCCTGATACAATTATAAATATTTATAAGTTCCAGTTCAGGAGGTTCCGCATTTGGGGTTCCTCAAAGGGGGACGTGTACGATGTACCAAAAATTTAAAAAAATATATGGCCTTGTGCGATATACAAAAATAGCTCTACATCGAAATCGGTGTGTACGTTGTAGATTCAAGATTCAAGATTCAAATACTTTATTTTGAAAACACTCAGACACTTAAAGTGTTACAAGAGAAATTGTATACATTCATACAACCAATGGAAATGGCGATACATATAATAATGAAATATTTACAAAAGTTTTTCTACTTTTCTCAAAAATATAGCCAAATTATTAAGCATATTAGCATCACAGATTGAAAATAACCCATACATTTTATACATCGACGGATAGCGCACATAATAGTTTGGGATATATTTGTTTCTAAGACTTATAATTTCTGCATCAACACAATTAAACAAGTAATGAAATTCATTCCCAATATCTTGAAGATTACAAATATTACATTTTCTATGTTCCAAAGTGATCCCAACCCATCTACCTGTTTCAACAGGGAATTTAATATTAGAACATCTTAAACGGCAAATAGTAATTCTGTTACCCTTGTTTAATTTCAGTAAATATTTCTCAATTCCAAATTCTTGTTTAAGACACCTATACAATTCACCCCTTGATGAATTATTCATACTTTGTACGAAGCATGGTTCTGTACGAATGTACGCTAATAATAAAGATCTTGTACGATGTACATATACGAAAAACAAAAAATGGTCGTGTACGTTGTACCAAAAAATCCTTTACAACCCTCAACAGTTTTGCACGTCTTTTCAAAGGAATTTCCGTTCGCTTAACTTACTACCAGAAAGAATATTAAAAGATCACAAATTAAAATCCTCCTGGCATATAAATCATGCTATGGAATTTGAACTCAATTTCTTCCAATTGACTTGAGCATTATATGAAAACAAGCAACAGAATCTTAAACTGACCGTTTTGGTCATCAGGTATAATTACTAGTAAGATGACCTAATCAATGTTATAGCGATCGATGAGACTTTTTTAGTCAAATAGTCAAATATGAAACGAATATCTCACAATGTCACAATTTTTGCGGAATTTAATCCATTTTATCTAAACGTCAGCAGTTATACATGTACATGTAGTACTTTTTAACAGTTCAGTTTAGCTATGATCTTCAGGTTTAGATCTGATATTAACACTTTGTTCGGACATAATCCCGACTGTTACAATCTGTTACTGTTAAAATTCATATTTTCTATGTTTAATGCCAGAATAGATGCATTCTAATATCTTACTTTTTATAGCTAACCTGGCTATGTCGTCCGTCCTTAGCTCATTTAAAATATCTTCTCCTCAGAAAACACTGGGACAAATGGAACCAAACTTCAAGTGAATCATCACTAGGGTATTTAGTTCAAAACAACATCGCGGTCGTTCCAAAAATAAAACATAGGGGATAAATTGCAGTTTTTTTTGCAAATCTGACGAAGTAAAAATGATCAGCATGACAAGATCTTCCCAGCCTGCAATTGCGAAGAAAAAACTTACAGTTATTGCCCTTTTTCCTTAAAAGTTTCCAAAATGTTCATGTTTTTTTTATAATAGATAAAGGGTAAAGATAAAATGCAAAAATGATCAGCATTTCAAGATCTACCCACATGGAAATTTTGAAGAAAATCCGAGTGTCCATATAGGAATTATAGCCCTTCATTGCTCAAATTTTTCGTTATTTTATATTTTTTGTCTTATATTTCAAAAATCAGTTTGAGACAGAAGTCAAGTTAAAAAATGTTCAGCATGTCAAGGACTACATTTTATTGAACATGGTCAAGTTTTTCGATCTCTTGTTAGATGATGATATGCAGTAAGTCTAATTGCTCGAGCACCTTTTTTTCAAGCTTCTCCTAATGGCTTATTTCATCAGATGTTTTGGCGTCTCGTCTATTTTTAGTCCTTATTTTTTTCATTACCCTTTTCTCAGTTTATTGGATACTTCATTTTTTTTCAAAATTTCAAACAAGTCTTCTATCTAAAATTAGATAGTTATTCCCTTAGATTCTCCTCTTTGTTCAAGAGTAGTAAATCGTTCGGGGATTAATGCTTTATCTTTATAGCAAATGTATTCCATTGCTCAAGTTTTTTCCTTACATTGATAAGATACATGATGCTTCTCTACACTTGCCAGACTTTGTGTTGTTTGTGTTTAATAATTGAATCCCTTCATGTCTTTATATGCATATGGATTTCTTATGTGATTTAAACTTAAATAAGTGCCTCGCCATCGGAACACCCAGCCATCAAAACAGGGGACGATGTCGAGCTAACTTCTGCAGAATTTTGGGATCAATTCTTGCCCAAATTCTATAGGAAGTTAAATATTTCTCAGAAAAAAGGGTTCCAGCACCTGACACCCACTATTCATCGTTCATTATTCACTGATAATCATAAAGTTTCAGCACAAAAAATAACAACACTTAGTCATCACTCGAATAAAAAACATTGAAACAAAGTTTTAATAAACGTTTGCTTCATTCAGCAGACCTCTAGAAGAAAATCTTTATTGCGGCCGTTTTTAATTGGGTAAAGGTACCAGTTTTATTAATCTATGTCGCAATCCTCTAGAAGGAGATCGAAGTGAAAAAGTTACGAGAGACACTAACTGAATCCATGCATTAATGAATTCTCTAGAAGATCATTGAATGAAAAAGTTACGACGGACGCACTCTAATTTCTTAAACTCGCCCTGGCAAAGCGAGGTGAGCTTATGGAGGAGGTAGATTTCTTAGAAAAATATTATCATAAGGAGACATCGAAACGAAGATTCTTATATGGATCGGAAAGATCCAGAGATAATTATCGGGAAAACCTGGATTTGGCGTGAATTAGATTCGAGCTAAATCTTTAGAGTTAAGACTTCAGAACAAATTTTTTGTGCCATGAACAATTAGGAACAATTAAACGTATAAAATAACAAAATACCGAAGTTACTGTTCATTTATCTTCTGCATATGTGCATTTCGACAACCCAAGTCTCACCAGTGCAGATCAAACCAAAACACCTGGAAGTCTATTGACAGAGAACCGTAAAAGCTGATTGAAAACGAACAGCCAAAAGAATCTAAATAGAAAAGCCAAAACTCAGCTAAGGACATAGCTATGCATGAGGGAGATACTCCTTAGTTTTAATCAATATCTTGTTAATTTAGATAAAACGTACGTATAAAATTTGAAAGAGAGCTTAGAAATTAATGGGTATCGGGTCGAATAATTCAGAATAAACATAAAGCTAAATGAGAATGATAACATTGGTAGTGAAAGGACAAACGGGTTCGCGTTAATAAATGCAAAAACAAAGTTATTCGAGATAGGAAGAAGTTTAAATTTTTCTGAGAGTCCGACATTTCATTATAGTTTCACTTATAATGTGCATTCATGAAATTAACTTATAGATAGCTTTGAACAACCTACAATGTTTGAAGCAAACAAGTTGATCTGAGCACCTTTGGAGGAGGGGGTGTCTTTAGAATATGCCGTTTGTGTCTATTGGTATGTTTGAAATGGAAGTTCTAAACCTATGCAGCTTCATTTGGTACCATTCAATATATTTCTTTTTTGTGTATTTTTCACTTACGTAGCAGGCATGAGATTCTTTATTTTCCACTACTAAAGAACAACCATTTTATATTTGGCGATTTTGTAAATAAATGGTTTAATCACAATCTTGGTGCCGGTGAAAATAAATTTTCTTATCATAATTTTATTTTGTTTTGAATAGGAGTTTTTCTTTTTAACAAACAAGTAAATAATTGGATCTGGTGAAAATAAGTAATTTGTCAGAGATTGACATGGAAATAATTCATTTTTATAGGCAAAATGGCCCAATCCCTCCTCGACAATAAAATAGTCGTCCCCGAACATTTTCAATTTTTTTTCCTCACCGCAATATCCATGGAAACCTAAGCTATTTTATTTTAAAACACTCAGAATCCGTTAAGTTCACGTGCAACTCAACATTGTTGTAAACTATTATAAAGTACAATTTCTTTTACAACTGGCGACAATATGTGCCAAAAATGTATTACAAATATTGTCGCCGGCGACAATATGTTTAGGCGACAATATGTGCAGGACGACAATATGTGCCGATACGGTTGCACATATTGTCGCCGGCGACAATATGTGCCGTAACAGGGTCACGGGTAAGCACTACAAAATATTTTGCACTGTGAATTGCAAAAGTGCAAATGTCATTTATTTACTTGAGTGTCTTATCTGTGGTCTCATATACGTCGGCGAGTCAAAGCAACCGTTCAACAAACGTCTGAACGGACACAAGAGCGACCTTACAAAAAAAGAATTTTTACCTGTGAGCCAGCACTTCAGACTGCCAGGTCATAGTCTCGATGACTTTAATCTCACAAAAATCAAGGTCATCGAGCAAAACTTCGACTTGACAGACAACCAACGTCGGGCTCGAGAAGGACTCTGGATAAAAGAACTTCGTGTCTTAGATCCTGGGGGAATCAACAAAAAAACTTAAATTTGTTATGTTCTGTTTACCATCACAGTGTTTTTTCATTTGAGAGCTAAAAGTATGTTTATTTGAATTATCAATCATCCATACCGTAACACTCTAAAGTATTCTGACTGTATGTAAATAATTACATTATGTTCAAGATTCTCAATCATTATATGTATATAATCATTTCATTCTCTTATCGATCGAGTTCAAGATTGATAACATTTCATACGTCACTAAATTTACCTGGGGCTATCAGTGAGCTGTAGTACGACATCGAACACGCTCTATTGAAAGGAAAGTTAAATGACACTGATGAAAGCCTTATGTAGGCTGAAAATTTTGTCCTGTGCGATTATTATATTATTTATTATCTTATTCTTATTAGTTAACATCCTTGTGGGTATCGTTGTGAAATCTCTAAGACTCTTATATATATAACATATATATATGGAGACCATATATCTATGGAGACCCAGGACTTCTTCCTCTACCCGCCGAGTGCTATTTCTTGATAGAGGAACGACTTCTGAAGAATGCTTATACCGCCCTGTCTGATGCAGACTTTGTATAGCTCGTCCATGAATGCGCCATATACTTCTTTCGTAGCATCAGCTACCGCATCTCCGGCCAGCAGATTGAGCACCTCAACGACCCCGGCGTCTCCACCATCATGACTGAAATGCTGACGTTCCCCAACGACTTCTCCAAATTGCATGGCCTCAACAATCTATGGTTCAAGGTTTCCTCGGCCGAGGTAGATAACCTTGGATTCGCAGCACGCTAAGGGTATATCATCGCTAAGCCAGCCAGTAAGGGATCGTTCTCCTTCTCCATTCCACCCAAGTACGTCCTTAGCTTTGCCGAAGATTACGAAAAGATCGTCTATAGATTTAAGCACGAGCTCTTAACTGGTGCGCGATTCGGGCCCAAATGCGGCGCTGAGGGCCGCCGCCATGAATATCATTGTTAAAGAAGTCTTGCGCAAGGCCTTCTTATTCATTCCCCACGTCACCCCTTCCAACGGAAAGAAGCTGTGGCTCTATAAAACCATCCAGAGCAAGACCAAGATCGATTTTGGATTTTGCCTTGGGCAGTGCGAAACCTCGATGGATCACCGTCGCCTTCCAGAATGATAGGAGCAATGATCTGACCATAATTCCGCCGTATTCGACCATTTCTGATTCCCAAATATCCACGTGCCCCTCAATGCTGATCGCTGCACCGCTGTGGAATTCAACGCCGGCTACAACCAATGCAGGGTCGTTAGGGTCTACCAGGAGGTTGTCGAATTTCGCAAGGATTTCTACCACATGGAGAGTCTGATGAGCAATGGCGGCGTCAATCCCTCCGACTTCATCGATCTCTATCCCCTATTCGTCATCAAATTGAGTCATAAGTCCTGGCGCCCAAAAAGAGTCGACCTTGGATATCCAGATCCATGCAAACTTCGGGTGCAACGTCACTGTTAACGCCTAAGCCTTCGCCCTGGCCATCTATCGAATCCTCTAGTTCGAAACCGATGGCCAGAAGATGATCGTTGTGTTTGGGCGAGCTGAGCTCTGCAGTTAATAAATGGACAAGATTCATATGCCAAACGCCCCGCCAAAAACACCCAGAAGCACTACGACGGTCTTGAAGAGTAGGAGAGACTACATTGCCAACTAAGCAAGCATTAGCCAAAGATCCTACTCGATGCCAACCGCGTGTCTCCTACAGCAACACCCGTGAATAGCGATATCATCAACAGAAGTTACGTCTATTGCACTAAGCAGTCTTTCATCTATAGCTTAAGATCATCAATCCTCCAAGATTCTGGTCTACTTACCCGTGACCCTGAGGACCATCGACTGCATTCAAACGTATCTGACCGATCAAGACGGTCGGCCCATCGATCTGAGAGCGGAGCATTTCACCATCCGCTCCCATCTGCGCGAGGTATAAATAAATAGATTATGAAGAGTACTTGACGAAGGGTCAGGCAGAGAATATCCAACGTGCGGCAACGAAGGGTTGCCCCATGCGCGTCCGATTGCTGCATGCCAACTTATCCGGTGATTATCAAATGCTCCTAACTGAACGGCAGATCCAGTGCATCACCAAGCTCTTGCAGAGCGGCAAGGGTGGAATGGACTTGGTAAAGAGCCCGAAGCAGGTGCGGTATAACGTGCAGAAAGAAGGCGGATCACTCACACCTGTCGAAGGTCTCGCCTTTACCGCGCTACCTATGCTAGCTAAAACCATGCTTCCTGTTTTTGATGTTGGTGCATTGAGCGATTTGGGAAGTGCAGCCATCCACAAAGACATGGGATCCGAGTTTATCCTCAAGAAGGGTGGTAAAGTGTGTTGCGTGAAACCCAAGGGTCGTGGTCTGTCTATCAGCCCAGGTACTTTGCGCAATACTTAAGGCGATGGATTGTACTTGAAGAACCAACGTGGGCTCTACGATGGTAGTGGACTGATTCTTGGCCCAAAAAGCCCCTTCAATAGCAATCCCCTGCTCGGCAATCCCCTATAAATAAATAGATTAAGTAGATGCCAGTCACATTGCATGTATGGAAGAAGAGCTATCCGCAGAATTCCAGAGATATGAGCATGTCTTGAAAATCTATAACCGATTGGTTAAGGTCGTCTTCGATTGGATAAGGTCTCTCCATTGCACTGGTTGCGAGCTCCTTGGGCAGTTTATTGCTGACCAGCGGTACCATGGGGTCGGCTCTGACAGGTGTGGTTGCTGTTGTACCGTGGTACTGTCCTTGATATCGCACCAAGTCGAAACGAAGAAAAAGAAGCACGGAGACACCGTACGATTAGCCAAAACATTGCTCCTGCAGTGCAGTCTGTCTGCTTGGAAAATTATTACGATGAGAAGGATCAGATGCGTTTGCTTTCGACAAACATTAATGAAACTTTAGCTTATCATGTTAAAAATTAAGGCGCCTAATGAGCTCGGGTTTTATCCATCTTTCTTATTTCACTTTCTTCCGGCGCCTACCGAGTTCACATTTCTACTTTCTATTACTCCAGTTCACTCAACTTGATATTCTCTATCGCTGCCCGTAGATCTTTATGAGCTGAATTTTACCATCATTTTTTTCTATTATTCTTATGTATATTTCAGGTTGAAATTTAATGGATAAAAGTGACAACAAAACAAAGGGAGAGACCAGTTAGGAAACCCCGTATAACATACGACAGAATCTTGGGAACACAACCCAACACAGAACATTTCTGGCAAGCCGACATATGGTCTCCAGCAGCCTAAACCCAATGCTACCTAACGTCAGGAGATTTGAACCAATGTCTTATATCATGACGTTTGATGAGCAACGGTTTAGCGATAGGGGTTGTCTGGCCAGACAATTTTGAGCATAAGCTGTTGAACCCCTTGGGAGATAAATTCAACTTCTCATATGAAATCAAAATCATTTTAACATTTAAGCAATCTGACGCATGAAGATCAACGATTTTCCTCCGCCTACCGGGTCAATTATACCTATACATAGAAAAAAGAAGGGAAACGGGGAATGTGTCAAAGAGACAACGACCCAAAGGGGAGTAATAACAACTCAAAGCCACCATAAGATCTTCAATGAACGGTGAGAAAACCCCACACCCAACGGCAGGTCGGAGTCGGCCCCTGAATAAAGAGTAATCAAGTTCTGCGAAATAATGTATGCATGGTGTCAGAATTTTATCACCAGAATATGTCCTTGATACTCAAAAATTTTTCATTACAAAATGTATAATGTTACCTTTAAAGGATAGAAATCAGTTTTGTCAGCGTCTTCTGCTATTTTTGTATTTACAGCGCATGAATGACTACTTTATTTTGAAACCCCGAAACCTTCGCGTCCGTGGTATAGTTGTAACGTCTTTGCTTCACGTCCGGGCGGTCAGGTATCGAATCTAATCTGTGGACTTTGCATTTATGCAGATTTTTTTTCTTTTTTTTCTTTTTTTTGAATGAATTATATTTTTTTTTGCAATTTCATCGTGTCTTTTCCTTGCCAAAATGTATGAACATCAAATTCCTTCCAAATATAAATTGTTTCATGACACCATGATAAAGTCCGCGAAAAAAACGCCCCACCACTTCACTACTTTACGCTCCGAAGTATATTTTTGCATTTAAATATCATATAAAATTTTTTAGCCGGTTTTCGTCTGATACCTCAGTCACAAGTCCCGAGTATCCCATATAAAATTATTCTATCAAGTTGAAAAAAAAATTATACCCCACCCCTAACCCAAGTTTTTTTTGTTGGTTTATTTTTACTTCCTCACCAGATGGTATGAGGGGGTACTGCTGATAAGATTTCTTGCTCAGCTTGCCCCGAAAGAAAACTCCTTTCCAAGAACCCTTCTCTTTGTAGGATACGGAGCAGGTCAACAACTTGGTGGTCTCCCCTTCTCGATTTTTCAGAGTGGGGATTTTACTTTTTCAAAATTATCCCTCCAATTCCGCCACCTCAAAGATCTTATAGATCACTCCTTCCATTTGAGGGCTTCCTAATTCTGGCCCTGCACCTTCTCCTGAGAAGCGTCTTCGCTGATGAAGTTTCGGGAGATGTCAACGAATCCATTGTGGACAAGAGTCATGATTTATCATGTACTTAGTACTAAATAGATCTAGAGATGCCGTCCGTTTGCATCTGGCCGTCGAGGTTGTGGGTCCTATGCAAGATTTCCCCTTGAAAAATGGGGGTGGTGTAGAATTGTCACTTCCACTACTATTAGCATACATTTAATCAAATACTCTTTCAGTTAAAAAAATATATAGTATCATGATTGAAACCCGATACAATAAATACAAATCAAAAAATTATATATTATCATGATTGAAACCCGATACAATAAATACAAATCATTTCATCAGGAAACAAAATCTTTCACAAAGTTTCAGAAAAATGGCAGATTTACCAAATCCAAATAATTTGCCTTTACAGCTTCTACATTCTATAAATATTCGTGATGCAAGTATCGAAGAAGAGACAAACCTTTAAAGCACGGAGCATTTGATTTTCAGGAGTCTGAGATTTTCATCCGAGCGATGTCAAAATAAAAAAAGAATAACAGAATGCTTATTTTTTTCCCAGAATCACAAGTCTTTCATGTGATACTTCAATAGAGGGATAATGTATTTGCACATTTTGTTTTTCAGTTATTGATGGCTTGTATATCTTGTAAGGTGAACAAATTAGCAAAGGAATTTCCACCATATAATGGCTCAAAGGATTGTAATCATCCATCTTTAACTTGTTTAAGGGTAGGATCATAAACTTTAATTCTAATATATTGGTATGATGACGATGCTCAATAAGTCATCGTTATGTCCTTGCTTGTTGATTTGACCACCATTAATCTATTTAAGGTAGTTCGACACTAATACACGGCGCATTCGATTGGCGCATTTGCGAAACACGAGTCGGATGCGGAATTGACTTGATTTTCAAACCGGAATATTCCTGTATTCACTGTGATGTCATAATAGCTTGACATACACTTTCCCGCGAATTAGCGCCCCTTTTCCCGTAAATATTGTCTATTCCGTAAACTATATAAAATATCTCTCTTAAATCGAACGGTGACATATAGATTTTTTAGCGTAACAGATAGCTTAAGTGTATATCTCTGAAATATCAAAAAATAAAAAAAATCTATGATATTTATTTTACATGAAAGATAAACAATAAGCAAGTTATCACAGTCCCCTATATATTCTTTGTAAATATTGCTGAAAAATGCTGAATTTGGTCTAATTTTCAAAGCCAGATAACATTAAAAGATGATCGATGACATATCATTTTTATTTTATTTTTTGAATATATAGGTTAAGACCTACAAAATATCTTAAAAGAAAAAAATTGTGTCTGAAAATTTTATTAGGATCGAACTACCTTAAACTACTAATCCCTTTTAGTTATTATAAACATCGATAATGTATGTTTCAAAAAGGATGGAGTAAAATGTAAGAGCTATTTATTCTATCTTAGGATTGACCTTTTCCTTAATTAATCCTGTTACATGTGACCTCCATATGAAAATGTGCAAAGGTGTTATTCAAATCGTTGATAGCATGAATTGAATAAGGGAGCGACCATTTGATCTTTTTCCAGGGGGGGGGGGGGGGGGGGGNGGGGGGGCTTTGATGGAATTCCGAAAAAAAAATCTAGAATCAGAGATTTGGTTAAAAAAAATTATAAGATCAGAGGGTTAAGAAAATAACCAGCATGGCATATATGAAACATAATCTCTGGCATGGACCGAAACAAGTCATGGTGGTTTCCGATGAGAAAAACAATTGTCAGGCTCAAATATTGATTGAAAAAATATTCCAGGAACAGATGTTCCGATCAAGGACCTCATAGAAATTTAATGGTTGCTCCCTAATAAGAGGAAAATATGATCAAAAGCAGATACATTACAAAACGATACGATATCCTATAAAAGGAAAAATACAAATTGACGGATATAATAGGTAATTTGCTAATTACCGACGACTTTGTTTCCGTTCTTTAAAATTTTCACTCGAGATCACATCACACCGAACAAATCGTCAGGTACAGTGATGGAAACGTTCAACATTCACAAAACAGCGCTCATCGTGTATCGCGTAACGTGTAACGTTCATTGCATGCATCGTGTAGCGTGCGTTTACTCGTTTCATTTAAATTCCGCATTTTATAGATTGGTTTGCCAGTTTTCTACACAACACGGTTGTTATATTTCTATTTTTTTTTAAACTCGAAATATACCTTTTGTACAACCGCCGATTTTACAGGAAGAAAATAAAAAAATATCAGATTAAGAAACACTGGCGATTTTGTGTCACCAAAAACATTTATTGTTTAGGAATGTAAACCTTTATTTATATCAACTTGATTTATTAAATTTTGACAATGCATCTATATCCGGCTGTTCAGAATAGTAGAACAAAAAAAGTCGAATCAGATGCACTTATTATATCTACTGTTAAATCAAAGGAAGTTTTAGTATTGCGGACACCGGTATAATATGAAATAGAGAAAAGGTGAACTTTCTTTCATATTTTTGGTTAAATTATATAAAGTTTTAGTATTTCAGACACCAGTATAATATTATAGAGAAAAAAAGTGCCCTTTTTTATATTAATGGTTAAATTATATGAAGTTTTAGTATTGCAGATACCGGTGTAATATAAAATAAAGAAAAGGTATACTTTCTTTTGTATTTATGGTTAAATCATGTGAAGTTTTAGTATTGCGGATACCAGTATAATATAAAATAGAGAAAAGGTGCCCTTTCTTTTATATTTATGGTTAAATTATATGAAGTTTTAGTAAATATAAAATGGAGAAAAAGAGTCCTTTCTTTTATATCTATGGTTAAAGTATATGAAATTATAGTATTGCGAACTCGGGTATAATATTAAATGGAGAAAAAGTGCCCTTTCCATTTATTTTTATGGTTAAATTATATGAAGTTTTAGTATTGCGGATACCAGTATAATATAAAATAGAGAAAAATTACCCTTTCTTTTATATTTATTGTTAAATCAGATGAAGTTTTAGTTTTGTGGACATGGGTATAATATAAATTATTTAAAATTTTTAAACCACATTCTTAATTCTCCTGATACATTAGTTTAAGAGATATTCAATGAGGTGAAAGATAAAAGTATATAGATGTCTCATGTAAAAAATTTGGTTACCTTAATTTACAACTGGATTATTTACAATTTTATATTAATACGATTGAACAAAGAATATGTGATCAATTTAAACAAAACATGTTAGGTTCATTAGCTAGTAGTGAAAAAATGTCATTTTTCAATAAAATTTATATCCCAGCAAAACGCATTAGAAATTGAAAGGGGCCGTTACAAGAAAATTGAAAGAAATATGGCATTGCGTATTTGTCTGTCGTGTAATGATGAGATCATTGAAGATGAATATCACTTCTTCTCAATATGTTCTCATTATGCATCACAGAGGAATATGTATATTCAGAAATTAAGTAAACATTCATACAAAATGTCAAAATCTTATATGGCTATTTAAGATATATCTTTTATATTCAATAATAATTCTATTGATATCCTAAAACTAACTGCCAAATTTATAAATGAATGTTTCAAGTTAAGAAAAAGCTAAAGTCTGTTTGGTATATTTCAATTCAAAATTGCAATTATCTGAAACTATATTTTTCATTATTACTAGTATTTATGATCGTGAAAATCAGTAACTGACACCCCAATGTCATATTATGGTCAACATTGTCTTATATCTTCTTATATTTTCTATGTTAATTGTAATGCCATAACCATTTATTATGAATGTGTTTGAGCAATAAAATATTATTATTATTATAAAGTAATGAAAAAATTGCCCTTCCTTTAATATTAATGGTTAAATAATATGAAGTTTAAGTATAATAATGACTCCGGTATAATATAACATAGAGAAAAGTGCCCTTTCCTCTACATTTGTATATTTATGGTTAAATTATATCAATTTTTAGTATTGCGGACACCGGTATAATATAAAATAAACAAAAAGTGCCTTTTCTTATATATTCATGGTAAAAACATATGAAGTTTTAGTATTGCAGACACAGGTATAATATAAAATAGAGAAAAAGTGTCCTTTCTTTTATATTTATGGATACATTATATGAAGTTTTAGTATTGCGCACACCGGTATAAAATAAAAGAGAGAAAAAGTGCCCTATCTTTTATGTAAATAGTTAAATTATATGAAATTTTAGTATTGCGGACACCGGTTTAAAATAAAACAGAAAAAAAATTGCCTTTTCTTTTATATTTATGGTAAAATTATATGAAGGTTCAGTATTGCAGACACCAGTTTAATATAAAATAGAGAAAAAGTGCCCTTTCTTATATTTTCATGGTTAAGTGGGTTCGCTTCTCCATTTAAAAATGAATAGGATTTCAAATAAACATGATTTTAAAGTAGACTAGATGTTGTCGGAAACGACAGCTATCCCCGCACTCCCTGTTTGACACAGAAAACAGTTGTTATACACCCTTGGCATAATTTTTTTCATTATCTTTGAAATCTACCTATTGATAGTCATTATTGTTACTAAAAGAATTCTAGGATATATGGTTGTTAAGTAGAATTCCAAAAAATAAGTGGTCTTTGAGACTTTCAGGAAATTAACAAAAATTGGAATAAATATTTTTGAAATCCAGTTGATGAAAATGTTTTTCCTAAGTAAGTATGGTTGCTAGGTAGAATTCCAAAAAATAAGTGGTCTTTGAGACTTTCAGGAAATTTACCAAAATTGGAACCAAATATTTTTGAAATCCAATTCATGAAAATGTTCATCCTAAACTACACAAACAT
>MJUU01032361.1:115020-128945 GCA_002080025.1 Modiolus philippinarum
TCTAATCCACATCTTTTGGTCTTTGTATAAATTGACATCATGGGGCCTCTTGTTTGCACCAAGACCAATATCAAAAATCCGAAAGCTTATTGCGCATCTACAGACTATATGCAACAATTCTATAACAAAATTAAATCCCTAAATCCATAAATGTAGGAGGAGGTTGTGTCACATGCCACATGTGTAAAAATTGACATCATGGGGCCTCTTGTTTGCACCAAGACCAATATCTAAAATCCGAAAGCTTACTGCGCATCTGCACACTATATGCAACAATTCTACAACAAAATTAAATCCCTAAATCCAAAAATGTAGGAGGAGTTTGAGTCACAAGAAAAGTGTGACGGACGGACGGACGGACGGACGGACAGACGGAGGGTATAACATTATCCCCGAACTTTCTTCGAAAGTGCGGGGATAAAAATTAAAAAAGAAGTAATATAAGTGAAAAAAATTGATAGGTTGATGATCTCGTTTTTGAGATTTAAGTGATTGAAAATTTGGCTGGAAACTGAACTCCTCTAATTTTTCATAGGATTAACATTAGCAAGGTTTGGCTATGAATGAATGTGACAGAATAAAAAGAATTCAGTGATTTTTTTTACAGAATGTTCACAAAGATGTATAAAATGAAATTATGGAATAAAATAAGGGGGTCAATGGGCAAAAAAACTATAATGCTTTTGGATGGATAAAATCCGAGGATTCCGAAAATCTGACAGAAACCCAAAATGTGAGAAGCAAACTTCTCAAGTTAAATTATAGAAAGTTTCAGTATTGTGAAAATGTAATCTAAAAGTTATGTTTCTTTTCTGAGGTGGTTGTGGCTGATTTTGCAGAATGTTTCATTACTTTATATCAGGACTTTTTTTTTATTTAACTTTAATTATTTATATATTAACATTTGTTTATTTTACTTATTAATTTTTTTTTCTTTATTTTTTATTTTTATTTATTTATTTATTTATTTATTTATTTTTTTGCTGACAAAATCATAAAAATTTGAGTTTTGCCGTCAGTATTTTCGTATTTTTACGGCAAAAGTGGAGACCTTTCCCAAGAGAAAGTTTGTTATACTTAATGCCATAACTGCTGTTTCATATGGAAACCGACTATTTTTCTTTTGTCAAAATTAACAGTGGTTTTATCATAATGAATCACATTATAAATTACCATTTTATTTATACTGTCAAATTTTAAGACTCTCGACTTTTATTGCACGCTCATATTTTTCATTTCGAGTTCGTTTCATGAAAATATATAAGATTATTTAACCGACACGGTGCACGTTACACGGTACACGTTACACGATACACTGTTGAGAACTTTCTGTTTCATTCAACGTGCGAATTGTGTGCGTTCAACTGCGTCATCGTGTGATAGGGAATGTTGAACGTTTCCATCGCTGTATACAGAAGAAACTCTTATAAATCGACCCCCTGATATATGAAATCTACTGGGATATAAAACAAAACAAACAAACACACAAAATGTCATATTATTTTGACAAGGTTCACCAAAGATGAAGTTATGAAAATGTACAGGTCAAGAAATAATTTTGACATTTTGATCGCTGAGATTTGCTTCTCTTTATACAAGTGTGTAAATCGTGGAGTCAAATTCTGGAACTCCGTTTAAATTGGCAATGGCGCATTTCTGCAAAATTTGATATTATGAAATGGAAATTAATATAGTTGCCACAAGTAATCTTGACAGATATTGTAATAATGTTATTTTGGATCTTATAAATAATCAGTCAGAGGGGTTATTTTAATATTGGGTACATACAGGGAAATTCAATGTGCATCCGTATTTCTTATGAGAGTTATCACCAATTATAATCCGAGATTAGTTTAAGTGAGTTTTGATCAAAAGAGGAATTTTTATATGCAGTTGTCACGTTAATCGATCAAATTGTGGGATTTACGAGACTAATTCTCTTTATCAGAATACTAGTTAATACTCTTTTTGTCGGGAACGGATGACAGCTATTGTAAGAATACACTGCCAGTTAATTTTATGTTTGTTGACGATCCCGCACCCATGACATGAAAAACTAGAGATTGTGTCTGTAAGACAAGGATGCCCCGCCAATAAATTTATCGCAAAAGATTGCCCAAGTCAATTGGGCATAAAATAAATCCTCTATCAGTTAATTGTGATTGAATATTGTGTGTAATTGCTAAGAAGTGGACCTAAACCCAAAAATTTAACAAAGTCATTCAAGCATAAATGTAGGTCATGGAAACCTAGATAGTTCTCCTATAGATGAATGTTACAGTGAAATATCATGATGCTACAATACATAGTCACTGAGAAACAGCCTTAAATGCAAAAGTTAACCAAAGTCACTAAAGCATAAAATGTAGGTGAAAGCCAGTCAATTGAGAATGATTTGGGTAGTACTCATCAAGGCAATCAAATTAATGAAACATCATTGTCTTATAATGTGTAGTTGTTGAGAAATGGACCTTAACGCAAAACTTAACCAAAGTCACTGAAGCGTAAAATGTAGGTCAAAGCCACCTAATTGTCAATGATTTGGGTAGTACTCGTCAAGGCAATTAATTTGATGAAACATTATTGGCTTATAATGTGTAGTTGTTGAGAAATGGACCTTAACGCAAAACTTAACTAAAGTCACTAAAGCGTAAAATGTAGGTCAAAGCCACCTAACTGTCAATGATTTGTGTAGTACTCATCAATACAATTAATTTGATGAAACATCATTGTCTTATAACGTGTAGTTGTTGAGAAATGGACCTTAACGCAAAACTTAACCAAAGTCACTGAAGCATAAAATGTAGGTCAAAGCCACCTAATTGTCAATGATTTGGGTAGTACTCGTCAAGGCAATTAATTTGATGAAACATCATTGTCTTATAATGTGTAGTTGTTGAGAAATTGACTTACACATAAAACTTAATTAGAGTCACTCAACCATGAAATGTAGGTCAAAGAGTCAAACTGCCTAGTGAACTATGTAGTACTATCAAAGATCTACCTACTAGTCTACTATAATTGTTCTATACCTTACAGTTTCCGAGAAATGTACCTTAACGCAAAACTTAACCGGACGTACGGACGGATGGACGGACAAGGGTTACACTATATGCCCCTTCCACATTCGTGGGCGGGGCATAAAAAGATGGATGTAGCGTTGCTCGAGCTCTAGCAATGAATTCCGCTTAAACTGGTGCTCAGGGTCGTAAAAGTTTTGTTCCATTGCTTATTTTTACCATGTATTTATAATTATAGAGATTTTGTCTCATTTCTGCATTTACTTCATATTCCTTCATTGATTATCCAAGATACTACAGGTCCTAATGTTATACATACGTATTTAAGCAAATAAATAAAATATTTGGGTGAAATAACAAAACTACCAATAAAATTTCAAACTGATGCTATAGGGAGAGCTCGTATATATATTACTTACTAAATCACTACCTGGTGATCAGAAAAAAATCACTGAACCCTCGTCACTTTATTGGCTGTTAAAAAAAACTATAGCTCAGATAGGAGGTTCTAGTAATTACATCTAAAATACTAGTTTTAAATTTGTCTGAAAATGTTTAACATTTTTACTTGCAGTGCTTAGTCGATAATGTTGATAACAATCAAAGATGTCCGCATCCAGGATGCAATGTAAAAATTTCAAAAGAAACAAGCACCATACAACTTTTCAAGGCCATTCTATCGAGCTTGTTTCAAGTGTATGAAGCTGCTTATACACCACCCGTAGACCTTGGTGGAGGAAACCGGTATATCAATGTTACAGACTTGACTGGAGAGTCCATTTCTATTCCGTACACTCCAAGTACGACGATCGAACAAGTTAAATGTCAAATTCGACAAAAACTGAAACATGAAACTGGTAAACAAAAGCTTTTGTACGGTGGAAACGAAATGAACGTAAGTTTTAGATAATTTAGATTTGATTATCACAAAAATTCGTTCGAAACAGGTTCGATCTCATTTTCAGCTGAATTTTGGCTTTTCTATTTGGATCCTTTTGGTTATTTGTTCTCTATCAGCTTTAATATGAAATTGGTTAATGGACTTCCAAATGTTTTGGTTTGATCTGCACTGATGAGACATAAGTTGTCGAAATGCGCATATGCAGAAAAAATTTAACAGTAACTTCGGTATTTTGTTTATTATAACCACTGGGCTGTTGCCTCTGCTTGTGGACTGTTAGTCCATGATGGTATTCACCAATCCAGTAGTCAGTACCTCGGTGCTGACCCGAAAACCGGTTGCAATATCTAAATTTAGAAAAACTTGTTTAAAACTAAGGAGTATCTCCCTCATGCATAGCTCTGTCCTTAGCTGAATTTTGGCTTTTCTATTTAGATCATTTTGGTTATTTGTTCTCTTTCAGCTTTAATTTGATTTTGGTTAATGGACTTCCAAATGTTTTGGTTTGATCTGCACTGATGAGACATAAGTTGTACAAAATATCTGCTCACTGATAACGATGACGCATTGGTGATTAATACTAAGCCGACGCTTTACATGAACTCCACATGAGAAAGCATTTTCGATTGCGAATCATTATGCTCGTTTTTTTAATCAAAAGTTGGAAAGAGTTTCTGTCACATATACTTCATATAAAAGCAAGGAAACTAGATAGTGTAGCTTCGCCAATGCATTGTCAAAGGAATCACAAAAAGCTGGCATAGTGTTGCAGTGTTTCAACATTTTTACTGATTTGATTCATAGTCATTTGCCAATAGTTCAACCTTCAATTGTTGACCATCATTTCTATTGAGGACGCATATCACTCAACTTTTATTTCAATGCAAAATTCAATATAGTAGAAGTGAAGGCACAACAAATGTCATGATAATTTCTCATCTGATATTCTGAATTATTAAATGTTATTTTTCTCGTTGCATCTGTATTTTTGCAATACCAATCGTTTGTTTTCTTTAGTGTCTGATATCTTGACATTTTATAATGTACTTCTTAATGCTTTCAAGCATTTCGGATTCTCGACTGCGTTTGAATAGGGACGACCATTTGATTTTCAGGGATTTTGCCTAGAAAATTTATTTTCATGAAAACTCGCACGAATTATTTATTTTCACCAACATTTATATCCATTTGCAACAGAAAAATAATTCTACAAATCAAAATTAAATTATTTATTACATAAACGCCCTAGCGCCCTCCCCCCTCCCCGAAAATCACTTAAATGATTGTCCCCTTACACAAGGTTATTACCAACGGGGTCATCTCATTTGTCCGACACTCACTAGTCCGACACTTATTAGTCCCACAGTCATTGGTCCGACACTTATTAGTCCGACATGCATTAGTCCAACAAACACCATGACGTCATTCCTTATTGCAGTTAAAGATATATTGTCCCTAAAAGTAGGGTGGATCAAATGTGGATTTAGAATTTGTATCTGCATATGAGCTTAACTACTACCACAAAGATATTAATTTTTCTCTACTTTTATTTAACTCTGCCGCATAATAAACATCAGTGCTCCATGATACCTATACCAAAGAGGTGAAAAGGATATTTATGTTTGGTGCTGGGTAATGATGGAAAAAAAAAACAAAAAAAAAAAAAAAAACTACAGGCTCAGATACTCACTCAGCTTGTATTGCTATCGGTCACAAATACTTTTCAGCCACGCCTAAACGCAGACCAAAACTGATGTTTTTCCCCTTAGGTCTACGATTTGTTGAATTGGTTTCGGTTGCTTCTTTTTTTGACAAATCCGACCGAAATAGGCAAATTTGCTTTATTTTTTTCGAGCAGATAATGAAAATGATTTTTACCTGGGGGTCAAATTGAACGAAATGAGGACGAAATGAGGACTTCCGGTGGACCCCAAAAACATTATTCATTTAAAGTTAAGTTGAATTTTCTTTTTTTTATAAAAATGATGACTTTCCAATAATTCCTTATATTTAACCATGTTAACCCTTGCAGCCATGTTGTTTGTCAGATCTGGCCAAATTAGCCTAGAACCCTAACGTAGTAAATCCATTATTGCAAAAAATGTTTAAAATGCATAAAACCAAACTAAATCCGAATAATCAGTAATATCAAATAAAGTTAAGGACAAAACTACAATGAAGGAAGTTAATCCTTAGATTTTAGACTTTACATAAATTTAGATAAAGGAATTAAACAAAGTGTACACATGAGATTATACAAGTATCCCATATCGAAGAAAAATTAAGAGCACACATATCTAACACGGGGAATTGTTTTACCAACTCCACACTGCATTAAAAGACAAACTCCTGTAATACAATCATGTAAATATTTTATGAAAGGATATACATTATATACTGACGTATCTTCATATCCTAGTGATATAAAATGGGCATTTTCATATTCATTCATTTCTTATACTTGAATATGATGGCCACATGCGGCCATTTCGCGTTTTCGCCTTTTCTCCTTTCACTTTCCACAGCGCAAAAATGCGAAAACAAGAATGCTAAAATACGAAAGCGCGAAATCGAGAAAAACGAAAACGCGAAAATGGGAAAGCAAAATCACGAAAGCGTAAAATGAATTTGACTTTTTTTATTTTTATTTTATTTTATTTTTTTTTTTTTTTTGCGTTTTCGTGTTTTTGCCTTCTCGATTTCGCGTTTCCGCTTTCTCGATTGCGCCTTTTCACATTTTCGTGTTTTTGTCTATGAAGTGAAGATCTACTGCATGCCTCATTTATAACTTCAACTGAAAAACAAATGTGTGCTTTGTTGTGACCTTATTCAATAAACTCATGATCTGTATTAATTTTTGAAATGAATTAATCCCGGTGTAATTAATACTCAGACCAACTGACTTGTTTTGTTTACGTTTTTAGACTTTCCCATGCTGTATTCTCTCTATACCGTTTTTGTAAATATTAAAATGTTATTTTATAGTAAGCAAGTATAAATTTATGTGCTTTGCTTAATCCGTTTCTTAAACTAAACATGAAGTCTTGTGGGTTTTTGATTCAGAATCAACCGTGACATGAGTTGATACGGAAGCACTGGAGTGCCACAAAAAAAAACAGAAATATTTTTTTACAACTTGTGCGCACGAGTTACTATCTTGTGCGCACGAGTTACAAAACTTGTGTCCGTAAGTTGAAACCCCGTCAGTACCATCTAGTTTCTTTTCTTTGTTTTTCTTTTTAATTCTGAAACGTTAAACCCATTTTGGAATAAATGTGAAGCGCTATAGAGATAAGTATTAGATACAGTACAAGTGTAACAATAGCCGGTGGTATTTAAACATTAGAATATGAACTCTCCTTTAGAAAAGATTAAAATGTCGATTGCAATGTGTAACTCGTTGTTAGACCTGATAAAAGTTACTTATAACATGAAAATTTATACTCTGTTATGTTTATTTAATGTATCTTGATATTAACAAATGATATTTTTTAAGTTGGATATTCCTTGGATAACTTATAATGAAAAATGACATTTCCTGGAATATACCTGGTTCCAAAGAGTTTTAGATCTAGGTATTTCTTTATAACGAAAATTTTTAGGAAAAAATATACTTTGCAATTAAATATTAATCGATTCATTTGCAAATTTTGGACTGGGTACACGCAGTGGTTTCGACGAAATAAAGTATATAAATCGACCATTTCTACCTCGCAACCGTCCAGGTTACATAAACAAAATTGATTTTACTCACTAACCGTGGGGTCTTTGAATGGGCTTTAACTGAAGGCACGCCCTTTTCCTTGATTGAACCAATGAAATATTGTGTTGATGATTACCCTTTGAGATCGTGGTATAAAACGAAAATGGCGCTGTTTCGAGACGATATGATTTTGCCTAGTAATATTGAATTAGTTTTTGATCTCAACGTTTCTTATGCAAGAATCGTCACTAAATGTACCTATAAATAAAGTATGTTAAAAAATCTATCTGTACATATAATCTTGTTTGGGTACATGCATTTTAACGCCCTATAGCAATTGATTTTGACCAGAGTGTCCATTGAATATTTTCATCATGACAATAAATTATGTAAGGAATTCGCACATTACCTCTTCTTGGAGGCAAGTTTAATCTCTTTTTAACTACAAAGTAAAGATCTGGGAATGGAATGATGTTTTCACTTAATATTGTATTTGTGTAATTCGTTTGAAATCTTGACATTTTGTTGATTGTTTATTTTCGTCGCCATGCTGTTAGTTTGTTCCGAACAGGTTATGAACACAGAAGAGTTTTTTTAGAAGGGAAATAATTTTATACCACTAGATTTTCCGCTGTTATAGTTTTTCTGCACGAGTAATCAGGTCAATGTCCGAATCGTCAGGCCGAGGACTTGACCTGATTACGATTGCAGAAAAACTATCCGTGTCATGGATGTTACAGGATTGTTCTATTGTTACACTTGTACTGTATCTGACATGTACGACAGTAATAATCATTTATATTAATCTGTTTTCAAATTCAATTAAAATGTCAGTACCCTCAACAAGTATAATTATTTAAGAAATCGTTTTATGATACCGAGTCGCCGTGGCGTTGGACAAATCGTGTACTTCACTACTCTAGTGATGTGAGTTCGAGCCTAACTTGCGCTAAGGATTTTTGCAATCTTATTTTTCACTGAATATAAAGAAGAAATAAAACTGTTTAGTAAGCAATGAATATTCAGTGTTCTAATAGCTCAATGAGTTGGCGCGGTGAAAATTGCGCTGATAGTTGTAGGTTCAAATCCCAAAGTATACAATGCTTTTTCGGAAGTATTTTTTCAGCATACACTGATAAGGTATGTATGTAAAATTGTCATTCATACCATGTGGACTCCGTCGCGCAATTGGTAAGGTCGTACGTTTCAGCGCTAAATCAAACTTAGATCACATTAACAAATACATGAAATGTAGGTAAATTTAAAAAAAAAACATATTTGTGACAGAAGTTGTACTTAATATACTCTTCAATACAATTTAAGAAATAGGTTGAATTGACGTCAGACTTAGAGTACATGAAAACTGTCCGGTATCCGATTAAAAACATCAGTTTATTACAATTCAATACAGTGTATGTACTAAACATGAAGTTGCATAAATGTGGTGAACGATGAAACATTTTCAAACGAAGATAGCACAAAAAAATGCACACGGACATATGGTTTTCTCTTCAAAAATGATTATTCGGGGCCTTCGCATTTTAAAAATAAGGGTTTCGCGAAAAACCTCACGTAGGACAATTTTGACACCTCAGGAGAATACATCCTTATACAATCAATTCAATGAAGTGCCACCAGTTGAACACTCAACTTCACCTATTTTAACATGAAACGAGATAAAAAAAAACTAGAGGCTCAGACACTCTGCCTGTATCGCTCACCTGACAAAATGCTGAACAACAGGATTTTTCGATGTTCTGTATGGTTGCCATGTTTTTTATGTGAATTTCCCATAGGGCCAAAATAAACTTTGTTCTGTGCTGGCAGCCATGTTTTTCATTTGATCAGAACAAAATAAGCAATCTTTGTTAAGGAACTTCAGTTCATCAGTCCTGTAAAGTTCGGTTGAATTTGCTTCAGCGGTTTCAGAGGAGAAGAGGAAAATGTAAATTTTCCCATGGGTCCAATGTTAAACCTTAGATCCGCGCTGGAAACAATGTTTTTTATTGGATGGAAAGGAAATGAGCAATCTTTGTAAGGGACCTTCCATACATCATTCCTGTAAAGTTTGGTTGAATTTGCTTCAGTGGTTTCAGAGGAGAAGATGAAAATGTGAATTTTTCCATTGGGTCTAATGTTAAACCTAAGTTCTGCGCTGGCTGCCATGCTTTTTATCGGATCGGAAAGAAATGAGCAATCTTTGTAAAACACCGTCCATACATCATTCCTGTAAAGTTTGATTGAATTTGCTTCAGTGGTTTCAGAGGAGAAGATGAAAATGTGAATTTCCCACAGGGCCAATGTTAAACAATGTGCAATGCTGGCGGCCATGTTTTTTATCGGATCAGAAAGAAATGAGCAATCATTGTTAAAGACCTAAAGTACATCCTTCCTGTAAAGTTTGGTTGAATTTGCTTCAGTGGTTTAAGATCAGAAGATGAAAATGTGATTTTTCCCATAGGGTCCAATGTAAAACCTAAGTTCCGCGCTGGCGGCCATGTTTTTTTGGCGGATCGGAACAAAATGAGCAATCATTGTTAAGGATTTTTAGTACATCATTCCTGTAAAGATTGGTTGCATTTGCTTCAGTGGTTTCAGAGGAGAAGAAGAAAATGTGAATTCTCCCATAGGGTCCAATGTAAAACCTAAGTTCCGCGCTGGCGGCCATGTTTTTTATCGGATCGAAACGAAATGACCAATCTTTGTAAAGGACCTTACATACATCATTCCTGTAAAGTTTGGTTGAATTTGCTTCAGTTGTTTCAGAGGAGAAGATGAAAATGTGAATTTCCCCATAGGGCAAATGTTAAATGATCTAATCCGTGCTGGCGGCCATGTTTTTTATTAGATCAGAATGAAATGAGCAATCTTTGTTCAGGACCTTTAGTACATCAGTCCTGTAAAGTTCGGTTGAATTTGCTTCAGCGGTTTCAGGGGAGTAGAAGAAAATGTGAATTTTTCCATTGGGTCTAATGTTAAACCCAACTTCTGCGCTGGCTGCCATTCTTTTTATCGGATCGGAAAGAAATGAGCAATCTTTGTAAAACAACGTCCATACATCATTCCTGTAAAGTTTGATTGAATTTGCTTCAGTGGTTTCAGAGGAGAAGATGAAAAGTGAATTTCCCACAGGGCCAATGTTAAACTATGCGCAATGCTGGCGGCCATGTTTTTTATCGGATCGGAAAGAAATGATCAATCTTTGTTAAGGACCTTTAGTACATCATTTCTGTAAAGTTTGGTTGCATTTGCTTCAGTGGTTTCAAATGAGGAAGAAAAAATGGATTTTCCCATAGGGTCCAATGTTAAACCATGTTCCGTGCTGGCGGCCATGTTTTTTGTCGGATCGGAACGAAATGAGCAATCGTTGTTAAAGACCTTTAGTACATCATTCCTGTAAAGTTTGGTTGAATTTGCTTCACTGGTTTAAGAGCAGAAGATGAAAATGTGATTTTTCCCATAGGGTCCAATGTAAAACCTAAGTTCCGCGCTGGCGGCCATGTTTTTTGTCAGATCAGAAAGAAATGAGCAGTCTTCGTTAAGGACCTTTAGTACATCCTTCCTGTAAAGTTTGGTTGAATTTGCTTTAGTGGTTTCAGAGCAGAAGATGAAAATGTGATTTTTCCCATAGGGTCCAATGTTAAACCTAAGTTCCGCGCTGGCGGTCATGTTTTTTTGGCGGATCGGAGCAAAATGAGCAATCATTGTAAAGGACCTTCCATACATCATTCCTGTAAAGTTTGGTTGAATTTGCTTCAGCTGTTTCAGAGCAGAAGATGAAAATGTGATTTTTGCCATATGGTCCAATGTTTAATCATGTTCCGTGCTGGCGGCCATGTTTTTTGTCGGATCGGAACGAAATGAGCAATCATTGTAAAGGACCTTCCATACATCATTCCTGTAAAGTTTGGTTGAATTTGCTTCAGTAGTTTCAGAGGAGAAGATGAAAATGTGAAAGTTTAACGGACGGACGACAGACGACGGAAGCCAAGTGATGGCAATAGCTCACACTGACCCTTTGGGTCAGGTGAGCTTAAAATAAAAATTACAATGTTAATCAATTATACATGCTTAAACAGTAACACACAGAATAAAAGCAGCTGTCCTATATTCAGTATATATATATCAGCTCAAATATCAAAACAATGTCAAAATATATCTTTGAAACACAATAAATCTGCAATATAACCACATCTTCTAATCAAGACTTGCTTGCTTATCGCCAAGTTTCAATTTTCAAAATCAACAAGGGAAATATTACGGCGCCCTTCCTAAACAAACAGAAACACTTCATTTGAAGTGCACGTTTATTTCTCAACACGTTTAGAAACTGTGAAGCCGTTTAGAAAAGTTTTAAGGACATGTTTTACTTACAGTATTGTCTTAAAACCAAAACTATTTGCACGTATAAACCTTTTAGATCGCAAATGCGTATATCAATAAACATGTTTCAGTCATAAAAGATATTAGAAATTAAAAACAACTCTCAATAAATTGTAAACACCGTTCTGACAGTGTAGATTTCATCAACCCCTTCATTCAGTTCCCTATAGCTTTAAATGACTATTTTAATGATTTTGTTTATTGAATACATTGTTGCTATCATAAAAATTTGCAAAACTATATAATATCTGACCAAAATCATGATCTTTAAACTGATACTTACCTTTATCGGTTCTGAGAATTATAAAAACAATGGGAAAAAAATATGTTGTTTAATCTTTATACTTGTAGGTGCATCGAGAAGATGGGAATTTGGCTACCTTGTCGGACTATGACGTAAAACCAAATACAACAATATGTCTTGTGATTTGTTTGTTTAGTATTCCAGAATATTTTGACAATGTAGTATTTAACCTGTATTGGGGCTATCCACAGCGTGGGGCTGATTTCCTTGACGCTTCATGTTTGATTTTTCAAGGCAATAACTGCTGCAATATTGCTGATTATCGTCAAAGGGCATACTCTTATGCAATACGCCATTCCGGAGATATCATGGACAACAAACGTCGACGTGGGCATCATACTATCAAAGTCTCTCTTAAAAAACTCCCAACAAGCGTAACGCACATGTTCTTTACCTTAAGTGCATATAATTGCCCAAATATTGCACAGTATCCAAATCCAAGTTTAAAATTTTATGATGCACTCAAGCCAGATAAAGACCTTTGTAAAACAAGCTTCAGACATGCAAGAAATTCACAGGCGGTCGTTATGTGCTCCGTGTCAAGAAATTCCAGCGGAGGATGGGAAATATTCGAATCGGGAAAACTTTCAGGTGGAAATGCTAAAAACTACAAGAGACTTATTAGAACCGCCAGAGAACTTATTGCCCAAGGTATATAACAGTACAGTATCTCCGGTTTCTATGTACTGCTACTTAAGCATAAATATATTATTAAATTTATTGTACAATATGTCAATAATTGAATTCACAGAAAACTCTTTCTTCGTTAAAAACTACACTACAAACAAAGTTGATATGTCAGTAAATGTCGGTAACTGTATTCACAGAAAACTCCGTATTAGTTAAAAACTACACTACAACGGCAATATATAAAAACTGCAAGTTCCGGGGACGGATTTTGTCATATACTTGCAGATTTCATACATTCAAGCGTTATGAGATTTTAGTATCACCCTACCTTTAGTGTTTTCTATGTAACTTAAACCTGGGTGAGATTTTTCTGTTGCACCCATAGGTAAGGCAAGCTACAATCACAATTTTCCACACAAAATTATGTAATCATTCTTGATAATTTTCCAGTTCGATCTGAAATACATGCGCAATAGAAACAACGGCAGAAGAATACCGAGGGAACAAAGGATTGGTAATTACATCGAAGTCCAAAGACATTGATAAAACGAAAACATAAACACAATGATGTTTATGGCAAGCGCAAACCACAAAAAAACTCAATTTAAGTTACTAAATTCGATTTAACGCTACTTAAATTCATTAAGCACTTAAAAAGATATATTTGCTGTTAATGTGAGGAAAACGAATTCCGTACAGGGTGTCAAGTCCCTATTACTTCCTATATTATCCTATAAATATGACCATTCCTATATTTTCCCTATAAATCACTAAAATCCCTATAAAGCCCCATATATTAAAAAAAATGACAACTACAGGTCTATTTTCAAGAATGATAAAGAAAATATATATATTTGAATGTTCTTATCATCTAAACTAAAGGCTCAGATACTGAGCCTGTATCGCTCACCTGACAAAGATGCTTTTAAGCCGTGTCTATGCTGACGACCAAATATGTTTTTCCTATAGGGTCTAATGTTAAGC
>MJUU01032362.1:41828-53992 GCA_002080025.1 Modiolus philippinarum
CATACAAGATGCTGGTTTAAAACTAAAACCCGACAAATGTCAATTATTACAACCGGAAGTAACATTTTTAGGCCATGTAGTCTCCTCTAGGCGTGAGACCCAATGCAGATAACATTGCTAAAATAAAACAATGGATGATACCAAAAACTGTTACCCATGTCCGCCAGTTCTTTGGTTTAACGAGTTACTATCGACGGTTCGTGAAGAACTATTCAGAAATTGCCAAACCTCTAGTACAACTTACCAAAAAGGGTCAAGAATTTGTGTGGTCGGTCAAGTGTCAAGAATCGTTTGATAAGATGAAATCTATTCTAATAAATAGTCCAGTTATGTCTTATCCAAGAGATGAAGGCGAGTACATTTTAGATACCGATGCCTGCGATGTTAGTATTGGTGCAGTGCTGAGCCAAATTCGAGATGGACAAGAAAAAGTTATCTCATACGGTAGTCGCACACTGAACAGAGCTGAAATGAATTATTGTGTTACAGATAAAGAATTACTCGCCCTGAGACATTTCGTAGAATATTATCGACAATATTTACTGGGTCGCAAGTTTGTAGTTAGGACCGACCACCAAGCTTTAAAATGGTTATTTAGTCTAAAAGAACCTAAGCGACGAATTGCACGCTGGTTGGAAATATTATCTTCATTTGATTTTTCTGTACAATACCGCCCAGAGCCTAAACACGGAAACGCCGATAGTATGTCTCGATGTCCAAATCCAGAAGAATGCAATTGCCCATTTACTGATTCATTGGAATATATGAAGTGTGGACCATGCAAAAAATGTACTGCTAGAGCCATTACAATGGAAAGCAATCTAAAGGGGAAAGAAAGCAGCGAATCAGAGGAAAGTCGCAAATCAAATGCCTTAAGAACAGTTACCACCAGGAGTGCAGCTGCCAAAGATGACATGAACTTATGAAGTACATGGAAGGGTGGTTACACCTCAGTCCAGTTGGCCGCTTTCCAAGCTAATGATAAAAACCTACAGATCATTTTAAGCTCTATCGAAAAAGGTGAAAAACCAAGTCTAGCTGAACTGTCACTCACTTCTCCTGCTACCAGGCATTACATAAATCTTTGGGAATCTCTTACCATTACTGATGGGGTACTTTACAAGAAATTCATTAAGAAAGATGGTACCGGTGATTATTGCCAACTGTTGACTCCAACATGCTTGAAACCGGAAGTGATGAAAATTGCTCATGACTCAGTTCTATCAGGCCACTTTGGGAGAAAGAAAACATTATAAAAGAATAAGGCGCCTTTTCTACTGGTTTGGAATGAGGGAAGATGTGGAAGTGTGGATATCCAAGTGTGATACTTGTGCCCAGAATAAATCTCTCAACAGAAAGCCAAAAGCCCCATTAGGAACCATACCTGTAGGCGCTCCAATGCCTGGCTATTGATATTGTAGGCCCTTTTCCAAGGACTCCCAGAGGAAACAAATACATATTGACTGTTATCGACCTGTTTACAAAATGGTTGGAAGTTTATCCAATACCAGACCAAACTACAGAAACTTGTGCTGCTGTGCTTTTGAATGAATACATCAGTCGTTTTGGCTGCCCCTTAACCTTGCACTCAGATCAGGGAAGTAATTTTGGAAGCGACGTTTTCCTTCAACTTTGCCAAATGTTAGATATAAGAAAAACTAGGACAAGTGTTCGGAATCCGAAAGGAAATGGAGGTGTAGAAAGAAGTCACAGAACGTTACTACAATTGATACGAGCCTACTTAAAGGGTAAACAAACTGACTGGGACCTACATCTAGGCTGTCTGACATCAGCATATCGGTCCAGTGAAAATGAGTCCATTGGCTTAACACCAAACATGATGATGCTCGGAAGAGAGGTCCGAACCCCCCTTGAGCTGGTTTTTGGATGTCATAAAGATGAAATTGTATGTTATGGAGAGTATGTGGATAAACTGAGAACACAATTGCAGACTGCACATGAAGTATGCCGCCAACATTTGTCCGTTTCTGCTGAAAGACAAAAAGATATCTATGATTCCAAAATTTCTTTTAAAAGTTACAGTCCTGGAGATGCAGTATGGTATCTCCATGAACAGAGAAAGGGGGGAATTTGTACCAAATTACAGCCTCTTTACATTGGTCCATGTATAATCCTACAGAAGTTTAATGATCTCGCATACAGAGTACAACTAGAGGAGGACGGTCCAGTAAAGACTCTGAATCATGACAAACTGAAGCCATACCACGGTCCAAACTATCCAAGATGGGCGAAGCGAGCTATTAATATCTACAATAAGCATAGAAAAAAATAATAAGATGATTTGATGTATATTGTATTTATAAGATTTGATGTTGTACAACCAGTTCAGCCATTCAAGTGCATAATCACAAATAAGATTTGATCTAAACAGTTGTCCTTCACCTACACCATCCCTAAACACAACAATTCTCTCTGGAAAGGTACCATAATCCTTGTGTGGCAATCGTCCAGGTCATAGATATTCACAGTTCTCTCCATTTTCATATTTTTCAGGGAGACCATCAATCGTGGTAGGGCATACAGATGTAAACAATGTTTCTACTCGGGAGAATTAAGAAAAGTGAAGGAACACTTTGGGAGGGCTCATATTGATATTTCAAGACATCAGTTTCATTGCAAGTTATGTCAATTTATTGGGAAAGCCCAAAAAGACCTTACAAAACATCCAATGTTTTATACCAAACATCAAGAGGAAAGAGAGAAGTTGGTACAAGCCGGAAAATTTGAAGGCGATGAAAGTTATTTGGTCATTTAACAGGAAGGATTTTGGTCTTTCAATAAAGACCGGGACACGGATGTGATGACCTATGGGGAATCCCAGTTGTATTGGGCGTCTCGCCAAAGATCCGCTCCTCTTTGCTTCCCCATACCAGTAACTTCCTCCACAGTCAGCTTGCCTCCATCAGATCCAGTTATTTGCACTCCTCCAGTTCCTCCATCTTCAGCTCCAGCTATTCCCTCTGCTTCATCCTCCTCTGTGGCTTCTCATCCGCCCTCCTCTGTGTCTACCAGCACAACAGCTATGGCCAGCAACGTAGTAACTACAACTGATGTTTTGGAAGAGATTGTCTCTATTACTCTCAGCCCATCGGACACTTTGACTTCTCCTGACCCTCTGTTGGAGCGCCCCGTACCACTTCAGTCGCCACCGTGCACTGTGCCACGACCTGAGCTCCCTGTGTTGGCCCTTCCACCGCCGGAGTCCAGAGAGGAGGTGGAGGATATAATGAATCAGCTGATGCCGGAGCAGACGGACCACCTCTCTGGCTCCGACCGCCTTATCACCGCCGTGGAGGAGCTTACACAGGCCACCAGGAACCAGAACACCCTTCTGGAGGAATCCTTGAGAGTCCAGAAGGAAATGCTAACCCTTATGAAACAGACCAAGGATCAGGTAGAGAAGGTGGAGGTAGCCGTTCGACGTCGGGATGACCGCCCCCCACCACCTTCTCTACCAAGGAACAGACTCACTACCTCAATCTCAACAATATTCAGAAGAAACCGCACCTTTGTCCGTTCTCGTACACCTGACCACATCAAAAGAGCATCTGTTGTCCGCCGGCGTTCTGACTCTCCGCCTTCTAAAATTCCAAAACGAAAATAAACAAAAACACGGTTATAACATTAGTAGTATGAACTGACTGTCAGTACCAGTATTTTAATACGGCAGTTGCCGAAGTTACTGTGAATTTATTTTCTGCATATGGTCATTACGACCACTTCAACTGGCCATGTATTTCTTTACCAAATCGGAGTTTGGAACATATGTGAAAGTATGATCTGGCTATTGGAATTTTAAAACCACAGGATACCGAAATTGTAGTTAATTTGAGTTCTGCAGATCACCACGTCAACAACATATTGATTCCGTCATTCAAAGATTGGACCGTAAGTGAAAGTAAACCATAAGTACCGGTTAATTGGAGATTGGACATACCTTCCGTTTGATGTTATATATACCATGAAATTATATTCCAATATCAGAGTGGATTTGGACATTCCTTGTTTATATGAACATTCTTAAATTGGACATTTAGTGTATGAACATTATAATATGGACTTTGTGGACATTTAGTACATTATTTTATACGTAATGTATTTTTGTTTTAATAATTTTCAAAGTTTAATGGAATGTATTTGCATCCTTGGCTTTACATTCTGATTCCAGTTTTAGGGTTTCATAGTTTAGTATTATAGGTAATGTATTTCATTATTGTGCATTTATTGTAGGTGTATATGTATTGTCTATGGGCGTTAAATTACGTTCATAGTTTTGTCCTAGTACAAAGCGTTATGATAACGCAAATTACTAGGTTGGGTGGATTTTAGAAAAAAATGTATGTTATTTTTTTTTATTAACCTACATTATGCAACCTGTAAGGTTGGGGTGTCTAGTTCATTTTTATCTAGGCAAGGTGCGATGTCTTCAGACAGTCGTCACATTTTATCAATGTATATAGTTACATATAAGGATAGGATATTTTGTCCTCTAAATGGTTTTTTCTCATTTTTCATCCAAATTCATCTTATCATTTCACCATAATTCTTTCATCATTCATCTAGTTCAAAGTTTTCAAGTTCTAGTTTCATTATTGTTAATTGATTAATCTGGATAAATGGATATAATGTGTATGAAAAAAAAAGAGTGGAAAGATGTTAAATTTTTCAATATTTCATTAAAGATTTTTTTTTAGTTTTCGTGGGACACTGAAAACCTAAGAAGGGGGCAATGTAACGAAAGTGATTTTTCAGTTTTATTAGTAATAAATTTCCTGTTAGTTTATTTTTTTTTAAAGAGAAATCGGTTTGCATTATTTAAGAAACTTTGGAAGTCTCAACATCTTTATTTTTCACTTGAATTAAACAGACATACATTTTACCAACCAGTGTTCAACCAGAATTAAATGTGTATATTCAGTTAATCGTAGTACACCTGTACAATGACATGTGTTTGTTTATTTTTGGAACGTAAACATTCCCATGATGCATTACGTAGCTAAGTTTAGTAGTGGCTTTATTTAAAACTTGTAAATGAATGGGAATGAATTTTTATGATTGAATATTGTTTTATATCATTTATTGGTTTTCAAACGAGTATTTTTATTGTAATATTTAGTATGCAACATGTATTTTTGACTTGTCGCCGGGAATTATTTTCTTGGTGAATGTGTTGCCGGATTCTGGCCGGTAGTAAAATGTCATCGTCCCGGCGGTTGTCCCGGCCGATTTATAGGGTATAAAAAGGAGCTGCGCACTATTTTACGGTTCCTTTCTCGTCTGATCAGTCATTAAGTACACACGCTCGTTGTCGAAAATATCACTGTATTGCAGTTATGGATAATACTGTAGTAGTTAGGTCAGTTTGCAACCTTTTTCTATGTAGGGTTTAATTGTAAATTATTTATTCAATTCTTTATGTAATTAAGTAATTTTTTTTACATTTTGGTGTATTTTTCTCTTTGACATTCTACAAGGTTATTGTGATTGTCGAAGTCTAAATTTATTCAAATCTTGAATTTTCATGAAGTGATTCTTCTTGAATACTACTAATTTTATCTAAAGTCGTTTCTACTGTTAGGTTAGGCATATTTTGAGACTTTATTCACAGGAGTTTTACACGAGAGTTCTTGTGTATCTTGTGCTAAATTCGTTACTGGCCGACATCTCTGACGAGTTTATTACTTGTCAGGTTGGTCCAGTTCACTGATATTGTTCATCGTTAGGGACAGTTTATTTACTAACAATAAACTAGTTATTCTAGTTTCGTTAGTTCTGAAATTATTTCTCAATTTTGTTATTGTTTTTTTTCAACATGTTGCATTATCTATGAATAAATGATGTGTGCCTTTCCCTTCCCTCCCCTCCTCCTTATTGCTGTTTGGCAGTTTCGGATCAATAGGTGTTAGGATTTTTGATAAGTTGGACATAGGGACCTCCTGACACTGAATTTCGGCTCGAAGTTCGTCAGAGTAAAACCAATTCAGTTTCATTTTCTTCTTTCTTGTTAGGAATTCACTGACATTTCAGTCTATGTGATTCCTAAGCTGGTTGGTGTAAAATCACATTTAAACTTCCGTTCAAAATTGGATTTTAATAAATTATAAAATAACTAAATTAATAAATAAATAAATAAAACAAGTAGATAACTGAACCAATTAATAAATAAATAAATAGATGAATAAAATCAGAAATAAATATACACTATTTACTCGAATTTCCGCTATGTAATTCATAGTCGGTTCGAGGAAGTAATTTAAAGAAATTCAGTATTTAAACAAATTAACTTTTACTCGAAAGTATAGTCGGTTCGAGGAAACAACTCAACATAATCAGTAATTCAACATATTAATTTGTATTAGGAAATTTTACTTTACGTTATAAATATTGTTAACATTTACTATGGTAACTGGCACTTGAATGGTTGACCACTGGTTATTATGTAAATGGTTGAACACTGGTTGTCATTACACTATTGTTTTTGCATTAAATTGATAGTTTAGCTAATTGTTATTCAACATTCAAACTTACAACTTTCTTGTAACGAATTATAACTGTTTGTGAGATAATATTGTACAAACCAATTAAAATGTTGAAGTAAATGGATTGAACTTATTCGACTGAATTAAATTAAATTGAATGCTGGAAATATCTGCTATCTCCATTGGCTACTGTCTTATTCCCGTTGTCTATTTCATTATCCTCATTTGTTATTTTCGAATTCCCGATGGCTGTTGTCTTATCCCTGTTGGCTATTCCCTCTTCACGTTTGCTATTGTTTCATTCCTGTTGCAAAATATTGTCAAGATTCTAATTCTTTGAAGAACAGCTCACTGTTGACTATCTCGTGATACAGTAGTGACTTCTGTTTTGTCCACACGGAAGCCTACTGATTTGCCGGATAGTTTCCTTTTATTTACCTCGTGAGATTGTCTGAAAAACCATTAAGGTACATCGTGGGGTTTCCACCTTTGCCTGATGGACTGACAATAACACTGGGAAATAGTAACCCGTCTTCTGTGGTATTACGTTGGTTTAATCGACCCTATTCCAACTTATATTCTGTTTTGACGTCAATTTGGTCATGTAATATTTTGGGTATTTGTGTTTTGTGGAAAAAGCAGTCTTCATAAACACTACAAACCCTTAGACACTACATGAGATTATGCAATTGCTTCAACAATGAGCAACCAACTGCGTAAAACATAAAATATTTAGCGTAGGTGTTTTCTGTGATCCTGGTTTAGGAACACAGTTATTTACTAGAACCGGGTTTCGATTCTAGGATTCTTTCTCCGATGAATATTTATCATCGGTGGTGGCAGCTATAGACCATATCTAGAAATTTGGGGTATTTAGTACCGTCTGGCCCGTTACAATATATGCAAGTAACAGTGCCAATAAAACTACATTGGGGCCAGGACAATAGACGTACGTTAGAACAATGGATTATTTTCAGACTGGGTACTTTAAAACCCAGGGGTTTAAACGTAAAACAATCATTCTATGACTAATGAGTCTCCATCTCGTATGATTTTCAGTGGCTGAAATGTTGCTATTGTCAAAGATTTTTACCTGTTTCAAATACATTATCTTTAAACCGTGTATACGCAATGTCAAAGGTGTTTTACCTGTAAACAATATTTTATTTTTTAACTACTACGTCATTCTTCACGACCCACTTGGCGACGACATATTTGTCGAAATATATCGGTCGACCTTTTTATTGTTTCCACTCTTTTATTTTGCCGTGTGTTTTTTGTACTTTATGTCATATTTTAGATTTTAAATTCATCCCTTTTAACAGCTCACATGCTCATGTATCTCGTTATTTTGTTATTGGCCTTGAGAGCTGTTTCGCAACACATATTTTGTTTTACTTTAAAACATCATTGACACCTTAAAAACAGATTACAGAGAGCGGTTCCTACAAATATCAGACCTTACAACACAATGGTACCTGACCATACGTTCCATCACACACCGGGAAAAAGAACTTGCACGTCACAACAACACGTTTGCAGTTATTAGAAATGCTGTACGGAAATTAGTTACCACCAAACCTAACACCATCATGCAGATACAGGAATATGAAGATAAAGAACTACCATATACCACCACTTCAGCCATGTTACACTGTTCAACACTACAACCGAATTGGAAAGACCTGGAAATAACACGAGCTTTATTGAAGTACAAGTATAAAAACAAAGTGCTGATTGAAGTACAAATTACAAATTACCAATATTACTAATCGTACCATCACCATCCAACCAAGAGCAGTTATATACGAGATACAACCAATTATCATTCAACATCAAGATCAACTGGAAACAGCAACATCAGTAATTGACCAAGGTGAGACAGAGTCTAGTGGTCTAATAGAAGAACAACTGAATCAAGGGATAGAACTAATCAAATCATTTGAGGACATCTTTGCAAAGAAAGATACAGACATTGGCAATACCAAAGTTAAACACCGCATCGAGCTGACAGATAAACGACCATTCAAACAACGTTATAGAGATATACCACCAGCTATGTATGACAATGTCAAGACCCATTTACGGCAACTGTTGGCGAATGGTACCACCAGACCATCACTTAGTCCCTATGCGTCCAATATGGTCTTAGTAAGAAAGAAGAATGGGAAACTTATAATATGCGTGGACTATCGTCAACTTAATAGTATTACAAAGAAAGACAGTCCCGCTTTACCTAGAACTGAAGACTTCTAGACTCCTTAACAGGCAGTATTTTTTTTACAACCTTAGACATGAAGAGTTGGTATCACAAAGTGGAAATTTTAGAAAAAAACAAAGGAAAGAACTGCATTCACTGCCGGTTAACTTGGTTTCTATGAATATAACCGCATGCCATTCCGACTTACAAATAGCCATGCAACATATCAACGCATTATTGAGGAGTGTCTGTCTGATTTCCGCCTGAAAATATGCTGTATTTTCATTGACAACGTGATATTCCTGCGGTCAAGGAAGTGGCAAAACCTTTATTGTAATAAAGTCAAGATTAAAACCCCAAGCTTACACAATGTGTTTGATTCATCGATGTTAAATGTCTGCATTGTGGATGTTCCAGACCATACGCGTATTTGGACCGTACGCGTACGGTCGGACCATACGAGTATTTTTTCGAAATATCCATACGGTCGGACCGACCGCGTATGGTCCGACCGTACGCGTACGGTTTGGCTATTTCAAAGTCTTGCGTGTTCTTGAATAATATATCAATAAATCAATATAACGTATACATGTTTAGATACGAATAAGATTTTCAAAAAATCGTTATTTTAAAGAAAACATAAGAGAAAAATAAGAATTCACTTTACTGTAATTATGTTTTGGAGATGCCTTTATTAAATTGACTTATTAATTGAACGTTATTTGAGATAAAAGAATGAAAAAAACTAGTGTTTCTTAAAAAAAATAAATGGAATGTTAATTGAAATAAATTATATGGTCTTCTTTTCTGAACATCCTAAGAAAAAAATCATTGAATATCACCTATAAGGAACAACAACATTTTTCCCAATCACCCCATAGAGGGTGCAAATCCCAAAATCTCGTAAATGGACGGTTGAATTAATATAACAGCGGAAAGTACACAGTGTTCCAAAAAAGGAATACACCCTGTCCACGAACAAAACTTCTCAAAATAAAAATGAAGTTAATGTATTACCTTTAAAGTTTGTGTGAAAAAGTGAAAATATTTTTTAATTTCACTGTTTCTATAATTTCATTTCAGTTATATTAGTAATTTATCATTTTTATAAAGACCTAATAATTTATACGGTTTTCAGTGGTATAGTTAATGCTATCAGTTTTTACTGTAACTTACTTGTTTGTTTGAATAACGAAGGTATTGTCTGTCTTTTTCTTTGTACTCATGCGGTCTGAACATACGCGTATGGTCCAGCTCGTAGCAGACCGTACACGTATACTCATACGGTCCGACCGTACGCGTATGGTCCGACCATACGCGTACGGTCGGACCATATGAGTATACGCATACGGGCCGGACCGTACGCGTACGGTCCAAAAACGCGTATGGTCTGGAACATAGATATATCAGACGTGAAAACCTTACAAATGTATACAATACTGACTTTCCACGACGGCGAGTCAATGAAAGGTGGACGACTTGGGGTGTCAATTTTAATTTCGGTAAACTGAGAGTTTTGCCACTTCCTTGACCGCAGCAATAATCTTCGGGAAGACTTATGAGGAACAGCTAGAAAATTTCCGCTTAGTATTCAACAGACTCCGCCAACACAACATGAAGCTACCAGACAAGTGTACCTTCTTCAAAAGAAGAGTGAAGTATGTAGGCCATGTTGTTTCTGCGGATGGTGTGGAGACTGACCAGGACAAAACAGAGAAGGTAGTGAACTGGCCAACACCTACCAATCCTCAAGATGTCAGACGCTTCCTCGGCTTCGTAGGATATTACCGCCGTTTCATCAAAGAATTAAGCAAAACCAGATATGATACCTAACCCAGGAAAGAAATTTAAGAAGCAGCAGCAGAAACCATGGCAATGGGGTCCTGACTAACTGAAGCTTTTGCAAAGTTGAAGAACCTGCTTAAATCTGCTCCTATCTTGGGATATGCTCAGTGTAACTTTAAATCGAGTTACACATAGACGCATCAGGGACTGCACTTGGCGCTGTGCTTTATCAGGAGCAGGGGAATCAAGCGTGTTATCAGCTGTGCAAGCAGAGGTCTTTCCAAGTCCGAGAAGAAATACCCAGCACACAAACTGGAGTTTTTGGCCTTGAAGTGGGCAGTGTGTGACAAATTTAGAGACTACCTCTACGGAAGCAATTTCAATGTCCCGCCTGATAACAATCCGATGACATATGTACTGACCACTGCCAAACTCGATGCTACAGGCTACAGATGGCTCGCCGAACTTGCTGCCTTCAACTTTAACATCAAGTATTGGCCTGGCAAGAAGAACAGTGATGCAGATAGACTTAGTCGTATAGCTGACACAGATTCAATCACTAGAGCGAACATCTCGGGGAACGCTCGATAGTCCGAAGGTTCATTGGTCCGAAGGTCCATTTGTCCGAAGGTTCATTAGTCCGAAGGTCCATTGGTCCGAAGGTCCATTAGTCCGAAGGTCCAATGGTCCGAAGGTTCGTTAGTCCGACGGTCTGTTAGTTGGGCAGTTCCATAGTACAAAATTGAATATTAAGAAATTTGACAGTTAAATAGGACGTAGAAAGGACATGGCTAGTAGCATTTATCGATATTCCCTTATCATCTTCTATCGTATTTCAACAAATTACCACGCTAGCCTTTAAGGACCATATTTAAAAAGGTTGGGATACGACCATACTCCATTGTCTTGTAAGAGTTTCTTGATGCAGTAACATCCTGAGACACATACTTCAGAATCTTAATGGACAGGGACGATTTGGTGCATGTCTTATGATTTCACCTTGTGTTGAAGACCTAGTTTCTGTCAAATATGACCAGGGGTTGCCTTAAATTTGGCTGCTTTGTATGACATTTCTTCTGGGATCCAGCCAGGAACCTCTCGATTGCGAGCCAGACTCGTCACAAGTTACCGCTTGTTGAAATGTTCGTTTAGTCCATTTGATTTTCTATCAATTTAAATATACCTACTACAAATTAACTCAGGCCCATAGGCTGTCCTTTCAGATCTGGTGTTTCGAATTATTTTTCTCTGAATCTATATGGCAAATTTATGATAAAATTTCACTAGAATAAATATTATGTCGTTCTGAAATTAATATGACATAAGCATCGCTCATTAGCCAAGATGGACAACATTTACTTTAAAAAGAAATAATTAATACATTTTGTTTAATACGAACCCAATACAATACGAAAACGCTAAACATGATATCGAAAGCACCAACAATTATAATAACCACAATGCAACAAAAGCAACTGTTTACATATATAATATAATGAAAAGGGGGACAAAATATCAACAAAGGTGTTTATGTAAAAACAGAAACGTAACTAATCCTTGTGTTCCATATGTTTAGGAATCTTTCATTAATGTATTATGTTAAACTTCACGTGAATTGAGACAAGACGGGCTAATATTCTTATGTCTGGTGCACACAAACAACCGAAATCGAACGCAAA
>MJUU01032362.1:78159-95715 GCA_002080025.1 Modiolus philippinarum
TAATTGTATCCTCTACTGTACTGAGCTTTTGCTTAATTTTAAGGAACAGAAAAGGTCCTGATGAACTGACATTGACAGTCTATTGTTTGTTCTCTGGTTTGTTTGTTTTGTTTGTTTTGTGTTATTAATTTTTCATTTCAAAATGTAGAAAATTACATTTTCACGGGAACGTCCATGTCGCCAACGTCACAAGATGATTTCATTCCGGTGGTATTTTACACTGGTTGTTACGTCGAAGACAATGTTTTGTTTTGTTTTGTTTTTTTTTGCGACGTCCGAACTAAGCGTATTTTTTCCTCGAAAGATTATGAACATTATAAAACCTATTATTAGAAATCAGTAAAGCTATGCAGGAAAGACTTTTGCTCCTATAATGGTCCCTCTATACTTAATTACCGGGTATATTGTGTTTTTCTGGTAAACGTCCAATTCAGTTTGAAAACAAATTCACCCCGCAAAAATCATTGCGACCTACAGGCTCCACATAAAAATATATTTCAAAGTCTTATACTCACTAGAGAAAGTCTGCAATATATCATAGAAAAACTCAGGCAGTCTAAAGAACGCTTTCACTTTACTACGAGAATTCGATCAAAATGTTTTTAAAGCAGTGTATGACCGTTTTGCAAAGATAGAGTGGACAATGAGTAAAGGGAACGCTGGCTTCTGGTGGAGCTGTAACCAAGTCAGGCTGTCTCGGGTTTCTGTTGTTTTCACTTCTGTCTTTTATTTGTGTTTTTCTTGTGCAGGTTCCGTGTGGATTGGGGCCTGTGGTTCTAATAGTTACGGCAATTGTAGACATTTCTTGTAATTGTTTTATTTAAGAGGATTTTTTCGAAGTGGCTTCTGAAGAATACTTAGGGAGTAAATTAGTAATTGTAAATACGTGGCAAATACGAGAAGACAGAAGAACAAGGACATGAGAAATCAACAAAAATATTATGAAAAAAAATCTATGATTTGTAGGAAACATATGCTATTCCAGTTCTAGGAAAATTTACAACGTTGGATATTATTAACTGGTCATATTTGATCAAACGTGTACCAATGAAAGATTGATCTGAAAACTTATGAATCACTATATAATATCCCTTATAAAACTGAGCTCTACAATACTGATATGATTTCAGTATTACATATTTAGAATTTAGTCCTTTATATTTTGTTATTACTTCCAACGGTCAATTTGCATGAATTACCGAAGAAACAAGATATTTGAATAAATATAACTAGATATCTGAAATACTGCTTATATGCTTTCTGCATGTGAACATTTTGACAACTTATGTCGAATTACGACATAATCTATAAGCGAACTAACACAATTGATCATGATTAAAATTCCGTTTCCGTAAAAAAACTACAAAGCATATAATAAAATATACGTGCAAATACGAATGTTTTCTCCTGTACGTACCCATAAATTCATTTTTTATCTATTTTTTTTTACTTGAAATTAACGAATTGCTAATCTCATTACTCAATCGGAAATCTTATTATATTATTTAATGTATGTCGACATTCTGTTAGAATGCAAGTCGCCGTAAACTCTTTATGATAAACAAGACATTTTTGTTTTTGATACTGACTTTTCATGGGTGTCACATATTATGTGTTGTATAACGATTTTGTGGGTAAATGGTGAGCGGCTTTCTCTCTTTGGGATAGATTGTATATGCTATTAAGTTTTAATGTCAAATTTACCATAGATTTGGAACTGAGTAGATCTGCCATAGATTTGGTATTGTGATCTGCCATAGATTTGAAATGAGTAAATCCCCCATAGATTTGGAATTGGTGACGTCAGGTTCTGCCATAGATTTGGAATCTGCCATAGATTTGGAACCCGCCATAGATTTGAGTCCTACATATATACTTTGCATATGTTTTCTAGGATTAACTTCTCATCGTGTCGCATGAAAGGCAGAAATAAAAAAATGGATACAAGATTTGTTTTTATCCGAACAAAAAGAAATATAAAGCTAAATCCAGTGCTTAGGACATGAGCAATACAAGGAACGAAGCATAGTGTAAAATAAAAAATGAATGGATATGGAGCAAATGCAAATGAGACAAAGTCGCTACAAATACATGGTAAACCAAATAATCGAGAACAATGCTTTTATTGTTGTTCTACATCTTGAAGCTCTAAGTATGTTCAAGACGACCCCTAGCACCGGTTTGAACTGAATTCATTGCTAGATGTCGAGCAATGCTGCATCCATGCTTCGCACTCATGAACAAGTCTAGCATGTAAAATTTTTAATCAATCTGTTGATGCAACTCGGAAAATAAACATATTTCGTTGCGATATCTACATCAAATATTTTGTCATTTCGTTCGGTATATTCTACAAGGAAATATGAAAAATGCGTTTTTGTCGTCTCGGGCGCTTTCGGGCACTTTTTAGTGAGACCGCGATTTGAAGAATGATACGCCAATGATACGCAATTTTCGATTGGCCAAAACTACGGAATTAAACATTTGCTAAATTCAATTATGCATATGCTTAAATATTTCAATATATACTAAATTCTATTTCTGCATATGCAAGAATATTTTAGTAAATGCAAAATTTGATTTATGCAAATGCATAAATATTTCGGCAATTACTAAATTCGATTTTAGCATATGCATAAATAATTAAGCATATGCAGAAATCGATTTTTGCATATGCATAAATAATTAAGCATATGCAAAAATTGAATTTAGCATATGCTAAAATACATATTTTTGACCCTAATACCGCGCCATACCAATTGCTAAGGTCAGTATAGCAAAATAATATAACATCGTATAAATGTGTTATAAACACAAAGCGACAAAAAATGAGAATATAGAAATAAATGTTGTGCAATGACCACAAATTAATGTAAATAAACAAAGTAAAATGGTATGGTAGGCCACAATTAAAAAGTAAAATTAAACCAAATATACAAACTAAACCCCCCCCCTCAAAATAGATAAAAAATAAAATAAACTCAAAACAAGAATTAAACAAAGGAAAAAGTATTGTTCATTCGCTCAGAAACATACCCCTGCTTAGTACAGTCACTATAGAACAGTAATATTTAACTTGTTTTTATAATCTATTCTGACCCTATTTGGATGTCACAGTGTTAAGGCAATTGTTAACACGTGTTGTATCTCCATGTCGTATGTCTGTCTAGACCTTTTGCTGCACTACTGACAATCGTTGTTCAACACCATAAAGTCATTATAGCTTTCTTTTCAATTAATCCTTTGATGCCAGGTGTGCTAATCTGCAACCTAGGTTTTAATCCGGTGATACACATTCACCTTCATGTAATTTTTATGTCGAAAGGTGTAATTAAATTACAAACACAGTGTCGCGTAAAATGACAAATTCTCTTGTAAAAAACCTTTTATATACAGCACACAAGGGATAATTCAAGCATGTGGTGAAACAGAAAATCTAAGTCAGCTTTATGTATTTTGCCTGACAGGTGCATATTTTTTGTTAATCTTTAACCTACAAGGTTCGCAACGAACACAATACAATACATTTATCAAAACAGCTAAAGCGACGAATTTTATGTAAAGATATACAATTTAATTATAGGGATGGTCAAAAAATTGTCATAATAACACGTTTCGGAATTTTTATAACTTTTAAATTATTACGACGGTTATTTTGGAAATTTGTTATCTAGCATCTTTGTTGTCAATACTTCAATGAAATTTGTGATTTTCTAATTAAGAAGTAAACTTTTCTCTTTGACATCAAACCTCATTGAATTATTCTATTTTGCTCATAAAAGTTTAAAATGTGGTGCAGCAATAGGTGTTAATTTTTTCGACATATTTCACATTGAATATTCTCATTTTTTACTGTATGAAAAAGGGGATAACAAGAAAAATCTACAATGGCTGAAAATTACAATAAAATGCCACAATATCTGTCCAGTCTTCCTATTGTGTAATAAAGAAATGGATAAAACCCAATACAGGTAAAGGAGAAAAAAGAAAATATGCAATTTTGAAAGATATGTCAAGGGGTGCAATCTGCCGGCTAGGAGCCTTGTCTGCTGGTAGACACTGTCGCACTACGGAAGAAAAAAATCAAACTCAAAGCTACTCGAAGGGTTTGGTCTTCATAAATTCTAGTGGACATCGGCAGTATCAGTGAGAGGCCAGTATATGCGTGTAAAATTTTCAGGTCACTAGATCTCAAAGCTAATTTAACGGATGCTAGCAAAATATCTCGCCGATATAACCGATTTCGTAAAGATTTTAATCAGTTTCTGGCATTCTTATTAACAACATTTCCATAAAAACGAGGATTAGAAATGCCCTTAGAAATAAGCTGTTTGATAGTAACGCCATATTAAAGACATCAACATTTCCAACCATCTTAATAACAAACATAAATTAACAGTTATGATTTTTCTACACTTTATACAACCCTTCTACAATTTGATTAAATCCAAATTGGGACAACTTATTAAATTAAATTTTCTGGGCTGCAGTTCATTTGTTCTTACTTGTTCTTACAAAAAGGAAGGATTCTTCTCTGATATTACCTACAATAATCATTGTTCCTGGACATGTGATGATATGATTAATGCACCCAATCTTTTGCTCGAAAATATAATTGTTCGTTTTGGCAACACATTTTTCTCAACATATCACTCCCATGGGTACAAATTTTCTGTTCTGTTACGAAGGAGACTTCAAAACGGAACCAAACAAAAGACTGATAAACTTGTTTCTTTCTTCAATGATAACAGCAGGTACATTGACGATATCCTTACNCTGAAAGAACTAAATATACGGACATAAACATGAAATCACAAGAGACTACTAGCAGTTAACTGACATGCCAGCTCCAGACCCATTACCAACTGACAAATTAAGTTATGTACCCTCAGTATACAGCTTCCATCAAGATCCCTTCCTGTGAGGAGTTTAGCATAATGATTTCATGTATATACCGGAATACATAACCCGTGTCCATGCAATACTGATTTTAGAAATTTAGAATGTGTTTAGTTAAAATGCAAAGACCATATCAAAAAAATCAATGTTAATACCAAAGAAGGCCATACGTAATGACTTGACGACAATACCGTAATTATAACCCTTATGGATTAGACGATTTAAAGGTTTTATAAGTTTGTTAGCGAGTGTAAGTATTTTTTACTTTTATGTAAAACATTACCATAAAATAAGGGGTGTGAAATGCCAGCCTTGATAAGATGTTTACAGGTTGCATTGTATTTACGAACTAAGTCTTTATATCGATGATAAAATTTAGTAAAGGTTTTAACTAGTTTATGATAACGAAAACCTTGATGTAATAGTAACCCTGTTACAAACTCGTGGAAACCGTACCAGTTGAGAAATATACCCCCGTAGGATGAAGCAGAGATATGTCGCCATCAAAAAAAGAGAAATTAGTAATAGTGAAATCAAAACCACCCCTGTTATCATATATTTTAGTTTTTATTTTACCAGAGTGAATGATGATAGTTAGATCCAGAAAAAGGCAGTTCTTGTTTGTAAATGATGTCTACATAACCTAAACACTGGGGATTGTCAATAGTAAGGATATCGTCAATGTACCTGCTGTTATCATTGAAAAAAAAAAAAACAAGTTTATCAGTCTTTTGTTTGGTTCCGTTTTGAAGTCTCCTTCGTAACAGAACAGAAAACGATCTGCAGTTAGAGATGCACAATTTGTACCCATGGGAGTGATATGTTGAGAAAAAAGTGTTGCCAAAACGAACAATTATATTTTCGAGCAAAAGATTGGGTGCATTAATCATATCATCACATGTCCAGGAACAATGATTATTGTAGGTAATATCAGAGAAGAATCCTTCCTTTTTGTAAGAACAAGTAAGAACAAATGAACTGCAGCCAAGAAAATTTAATTTAATAAGTTGTCCCAGTTTGGATTTAATCAAATTGTAGAAGGGTTGTATAAAGTGTAGAAAAATCATAACTGTTGATTTATGTTTGTTATTAAGATGGTTGGAAATGTTGATGTCTTTAATACAAGTAAATGCAATGACTAGAATTTTTTCCTATATATACACTTCCAGATATTGACCCATACCGGCGATTGCTAAATGGGGACTTGTGACTTGCACTCTGTCCGTCTACTCTTTTGATATTCTAATTTTGGGGGGGGGTTAGTGATATATGTAGCCAGGAGTTGTCTAACACCCTTGGAATTTAACTGATGTGCTATGACTATCCAATATGTAAAGCTTTTTAGAAAAAAAGAACTACTATTCCAATTAAAGGGGGGAATAACATTTATTTGTGTAATTTGTTACTCTGTTACATATATTTATTTGATTTCTGTCAATATTTTGTTTGAATACCGTGTAACATGATTCAATGTAAGCTAATAAAAATACTTTTAACAGACGGAATATTTGATGTGAAAATGTTGTATTTCAAAAATACAATCAATTCTTATAACAAACAATAAATGATAATAAAAAAATAATAATATCAACTTATTCTTTGTTTCGCTATGATACTTAGAAAATACATTAAGATTTTCATCTCTGAATTTGTTTTTCGTATGCATTCCTTAGTTTATGCCATATCGTCCGGCCTTTCTGTGGCCGTGATAACACAACAGCAGCTTTTTACAAAAACTGTTATGATGAAAATAAGCTGTAATTCAATTCATATAGACTTTGAGAAAATGGCCGAAGAACAACAAAATATCAAACCGTTTGTTTTGATTTGCCAAGATAATCACATTTGTATTTAAGACCGGGATCTTAACACGGGACATAACCTTTACGTCAAGATTAGGCTCGGAGCGTCCCAATTACGCCTTTATTTGCTCGGAGTTTCCAAATCTATTACAAAAATCTGTATTTTATCGAAATTGAACAAACCTTGTGCAAAATTGAAAATACCCATTCGGAAGTCAACTATAAGACTAAAATGTCTGTGCCGAACGATTACTCAACCGACACTAGTATTCGAGTTTACCTTGCATAACATATGAGTATTTTGATGCTTGTTTGCGGACTACGTGTACATACCGAAGAATAATACACAGAACACAGCTTGTGGTAATTTTTGTCTCTTCTGAATACAATTTTCATACATTTCAATTAATATAAGTCTATATGGAGTCGTTTCTTTCGTTGTAAACTTCAATGTAGTTATGTTTTGATAGGACAAGTAAAATAACTATGGATGCAGCTTATACAAGACAAAAACGGAGGAGTCGGACCCAATTGAACATATAAGTAAAAAATTAAAGAAAGGGAAGAAAATACCGAAGGACAATCCAGAACTCATGAAATCCATAAGACAAAGACAAAATCAGTACTGGCAACAAAACAGAGACTACAATAAACACAGACACACAACTGTATGATCAAACTGAGTTTTTTGAATTATGATCTTTGTAGGGTCAATTTAATACCAGACCCTTCATGTAGCTGTGGATACAGGCAGGAAGACTCCTATCATTTCTTCTTCTGTTGTCCAAAATATGATGAACAACGTAACATTCTTTTCAATAGTTTGAATTGGCTACCCGCTGAATGCTCTATTGATCTAAAGCTTGTAACGTCAGGAAATAAAGTATTAACAAATGAACAAAATGAGTGTGTCTTCAAAAATGTATTTGATTACATAAAGAGTACCAAAAGATTCCTTGCAGTATAACAACCCTTTGTAGTACGTAATATATACATTGATCCACAGACATAAAAAAAAAAAAAAAAAATTACTGTTCTCTTTCTTTTCATTTAAAATCTTTTTTTTCTTAAAATCTTTCATTTCTTCACCATTCCTATTGATTGTGATAAGATATTATCTATAACATAATATTGTATAATAAGCATGCATTATTATTGTAAAAATTGTATAAAAGGAGAGGACTTCATAAGTTTGTTTAACTTGTGTCCAATCCTTTTTGTATATTATACAAATAAAATAAGTTTAAACTAACTGAGCAACACAGACCAAAAAAGAGTACTTCTAAGTAATTGAGTAAGCGAAGTTAGCAGCTAATTAGCTACCCGTCATGTTGCCCATAACAAAACGTCACACCAGGTACAATAGTCACAATGGAGTAAATGTGAAACGAATGTGACTCCGGAAAAATTCCTGTTTTCATATCGGAGATAAATTTCCAGTCACGATCTATCAGCTTATGACTTTATCAGAGACGACTTCAACTGCGGAATAACATATCTTTGACTGAGAAATTTGATAGTCAGTCGTTAGACTCTGCAGCAAAAATCATAGTACCGTTAACAAGACCGGGAATAACGTACAAGTTGTGAAATATATACGTCAAACGCTGGGGGCAGACGGAATGTTATTCGACAGGAAAGGAAAGTTGACAATTGGAAAGATGAAATCATCTAGCTTGTCATAAAGCTTAGTGCAAAGTTTCCCTCCAAAGTCAATTTCAAGATAAAGTTCAAGGTAAGAAGCCAATTTGGGAGTATTTGTGGTATGCTTAGTGTCTAACTCATCTTGATAGATCAGTTGAAGGTAGCCACCGATACGAAAATTGTTCAATGACAGAACATCATCTATGTTCGGAAGCTGTTACTGAAAGATTTTGCTAGTTTTTTGCCCTTTTTCTCATCAGCCCATCAAGAAAATCAACTTCATAGGAGTACAAAAAAGGTCGACCAGAAGAGGTGCATCATTCGTACCCCCTTTGGGATGCCGACCGTCTATTGAAACAGTTGTCCTCCAAAATATCGATAAGAAAGTCCAACATTTTTAATGATGTCTTCTTTGCTGTACCTATTTTTAGATTTATATTCCTGTCGAACAAAGTACGATTTATTACAGCCTATGACTAGATAAGTAAAACGTCTATAAGCATCACCTTTCACGAATGACGTCGAATAATGCTGAACATGCAATAAAATGCTGTAAATGCAAGCGGAGGACATCACAAGATACCCTCTAACTGACAAACCAAAGGAACTAATAACTGACTTTTGATTGGCAAAGACCTCCTCTTTTGACAGTGTCGTTACAGTTTGTGTGAGATAACCTGTAGATAAATCGATCGCCAACTCTTTACTGGGACAGCTTGCAATATTTTGCATATAAAAATGGTGTTACAACATGTATTAGGAGCTTTATCAGCTTACATATCCTGAATGGCGGACGAAGTTTCAGCTATATCAGGTCTCCTCAAAATGGAAGTAGTTGTAATTCGGGTTTGGACCAATGATCTAGAAGCTTTTACACATCAATGCATTAAATCAAACTAATATTTGATGCAAAGGTGCACTGTAAAAATGCAATGATTAAACAGTTCCGAAAATAAGAATGTGATTTTCCCTGTTGTAAAATTGCTCTTTCTTTTTCCCATTATCTGAAAGGATAACAGTATGCATCCTTTAATTTACTGGCTTGTACTAGGACGCATCAACACATTTTTCACTTGTACCCCAAAAACATTGAGTATAGACTACTTATGGTATAAACCAAAATGCATTTTCAAAATATATTTGAATACCATTTCGATATGACTATAAGACGCATAAAATTGTTACTTTATATATATATATTAGGTCTTTAAATTGACTTCGGAAACTGTACGTGTTCGCGATTTACATTCATTATGCAAAGTAAACACGATACTGGCAATCAGTTTTACTATTTTGAAAATGTCTTTGAATCAATAAAAAGACATTTCTCCGAATGAGCGTGTTACTTTTATTGCATTTGTGAGGAAACTATAGTTTTTCTTACCTTTTCCGGTCTTTCCGTTCTTGTTTACATTGTGTTGAGACGTTCCGAGCCTAATACGAACTTGTCCGTGTCTCATCAATAGAAAATATTGCGTAGAGGTTAGGCCCCGTGCTTATAGGAAATAAATCGTAAAGTTAAAGTGTATATTTATATGTGACGGTAAAATATATTTAAACATGCCCCTGTAGACCTTTAAATAAATTAAAGTCATTCTATAGGAACCCTAAGAATGCCGATTTAAAGCAGGATATCTAACATGTCTCTTATTTGTGTAGTAATTGCCTTTGGTTCGGATTGGGGAATTTACCCCTTACTAACATCAAAAGTAGAAAAGATCCTGAAACACAATTGCCTTACAGCCCTTTCAATAAAGTGTTGTTATCTTTTCCTGGATTAGAACTCTCATGTCAAGTACAGGTAAAACACCCTTTGCTTCCGGTTATCATTACTCATATACGGTCCATTGACACCAGTTGACTAACCAGACATAACTCAAACCTTTCGAGGTTGTAGTAACGTTTGTATGTAATCCGAATAGGAACAGTGTAATGAACTGTGCTGTGTTGGGGAGGAGAGATGTGAAATCGTGCATAGTAATGGATCAGATGTTGGCTTGATAACCGGAACTGTTTTATCTAAATGCCAAAACCGATTCAGGGACCTATTGGATTGCATTTTTTAATGATATTGACTGGTCAAAACTTCCCTCAGCAGTGAACTTGCGGAATATTGATTAAAATGTTAGTTATCTAAATTGGCCATTTGTTAGTTACAAAGCAGTACTAACTTAAATAAAAGGGCAATATGAAAAAAAAATGTAAGAGTCCAATAAGCCTAGTGTATCAAAACACATATAATTTAACAGATACAAATTTGACAAACATGTAAATCTTCCAATGAACTTGTTCATACATTAAATTATCGAAAAGTTATATTATTTCTCTATGTTCCATAGCCAAACAAGAAAAAAAGCTGGTCAATATTCGGGAGAGACACATCCAAGCTCTACATATACAAAAGTTTTGTCTGACAGAATGGTGGAGTACCCGGGCGGTCTGACAATATTGTGGGTCAACAAACTTGTGCTGACGACAATAAAACTTAAGGAGTGTTAATTTCATGCGTTGTAGTATAAAATAACACCTTGGCAGGTAGTAAACAAAATGCATTACAATATTTCATTAAGAAAGGAGTAAACATATCCATATAGAAAAGGAATTTCAAGACCGATGTTTCTGGCACCTGTTTATAGTGCTAAAATCTCACAATTCTAATATGCAAAGTTTTTTTTCAGTTGACTAATTAAATGCCCTGTGGTTATTTACATGTTCAGATTGTCTTTTATAAGCATTTATTTTTCAAGCATGATTGAGAGCAATTAATGTTAAATGAATTTTATGTTAATCCGTACGCGTGCAGTAGTAAAACACATCTAGCAATGAATTCCGTTCAAAGCGCTGATAGGAGTCGTCTTGAACTTATATGAGGTATAAGCAAAAGCTGTTTGTTGAAGGCTTATTGAGACTTCAAGATGAAGAACAACAACAAAAGCTTTGTTCCATTGCTTTTTTCTACCGTCTATTTGTAGAAACTTTGTGTCATGTACATTTACTGTAAATCATTTTCTTGTTTATTTAAGACTGGAGTGCGTCTCTCCTACAGTTTGGAGTCCGTCAAAAGAGAGATGTATGCCTCCTATATGTTTTAGTTATAGTGTAAATTTCTCATATAAATACATTATCATACTTTCAAATGTTCGCATTTTTTAAAAATAATAAAAGCTTTGTTCCATCGATTGTTTTAACATGTACTGTGCATTTACTCAATATCTTTTCAATGTTTATTCTAATATACCCATTACATCATTGGTTCATGTTATTGATACTGTTTTTATTATTTCACTCTAATTGCTGACTTGGAATTTGATTATTCTTTTTAATGCACTTTATTTTAGTTTATGAGAAGCTCACATATTTGTAACAAATTCGCACAAGTCGTTATTGCAACTAGAATTTCCATTGATAATAGACTTCATCTGACATCTGACTGGATTATTAAAGGATATCTAAATCTAATGCTTTACTTTAAACATTATTTTGTAACTTCGGTATTTTATTACTTATTACCACTGGCCCGATGCCTCTGCTGGTGAACTGTTAGTCCCTGAGGTTCTGCTGGTGGACTGTTAGTCCTTGAGGGTATTCACCAACCCAGCAGTCAGTACTTCGGTGCTGACTCAAAAACCGACTTTATTGAAACTTGAAATATCTAAATTTTACAAAATTTTGTTTAAAACTAAGGAGTATCTCCCTCATGCATAGGTCTGTCCTCAGCTGAGTCAAGGATTTCTCACTATACAAATCCTTGGCTAAATTTAAACTTTTTTTTTATCCTTTCGGTTTTTTGTTCTCTATCAACTTGTACACGTTTTTTGTATAATGGTCTTCCAAATGCTTTGGTTTTATCTGCACTGATGAGGCATTAGTTGTCGAAATGCGCATATACAGAAAATGATTAACAGTAACTTCGGTATTTTATTATTTGTAGTGACAATAGTGTTTTGTGCAAAGATGTTATTCATCAAAATACTTTTTCGATTGAGAATTATTTCTGTAGATTTTAAGCATTGTTCTTTTGAGTTGAGCTTACTTTTCTCATTATTTCTTTTATTCTGTAAGCAATTCCTTCAATATTTCAATTAGGGGACGCTAAATATTTCTTGAGTCTGCACATTTATCGGAAAGCGAATACCGAATCAAAAATTGTGAAAGGGGCGAATTCCAACACCAAAAATCCAAAATCAAGGCAATTCATATCCAACACAAATTGACACAGCATGACAAAGACAATACAAATAAACAAAAATGAACAAGAACGACACAAACCTAAAGCTCTAGCAGCGTGAACCCCTTCAAAATTGAGGTATCATCAGGTGCTCTGGAAGGGTGAGCAAGGTCTGCTCCGGTTTTGTCACAGTAAGTGTTTGTCATTCCGGTAATCAACTCCGGATTACCCCAAAATATCTATTTTCATCTGTGAAATAGATACATTGTAACGATTCGCCAAATCATTGGACTAGATCTAAAGTATTGAGTCGGCTAATCATAACTTTCAGACTATCGCCATTGGCTACGATTTTTTTGACATATCATTGCTTACATGGTGAGTGATGTTCTCATACCGTAAAGCGGGTTATTTTCGCGGGTCAAAATTCGCAGATTTGAGCATTTTAAATGACCGCGGATTACTAAGTATTATATAACCTATATATATATCCTAAGAATACATAAAATATTTGCGGGATTTATTTTCGCGATTTAAGTAAATCAGCGAAAATATTCAAAATTAAAACCCCGCGAAAATTACCCGCTATACGGTAGCAGGAGAAGAATACCGAGTAGACGTAGACTCTCTCACACTTTATGTAGTTCATGTTACTATTAGTTGTAATGTCAACACACATCGGTATGCTATACGTCCTGTACTTTGTTGTTTAAGAATTGGAATAATGCACATTAACAAAATCTAGGTTAGAGCAGAAACAATGCTCTCATTGCATATCGACATAGTTGTCAAATGCCCCTTTTCAATATACCATTAAATACGTCAAATAAATATACATATTACATAAGAAACAATAACATTAGGCATTCAATCACATAAAAAGGCATTAAATTATCTTGGTGTACGTTGAAAGGTTAAGTCAATTCAAATACATAAATGGTGCCCTAAATGATTATCGGCATGTTTGATTCCAGTTGGTCCTGACGAAAAGATAAAAAAGACTTTATTCCTCAGCGATATACAAAATACTAGACCTAATATAAATTAAATTTCATGTATTGCAACACGTACCGCTAGATGGGTTCGTTGGGTATATACCACATGAAGAACTTACTGTTACGTACTTGCATTTGTACTTTATATCTCTTCGACAACACGCTTGTCCCTTCTGGTTTTAATGGTATACGCATGCATTATATTTTTCAGCTGATGCACTTCTTATCCGGAAATTCTAACTCGATGCCTGAAATAAAAATAATAAATTTGGGGTCTTCCTTATGAAATCATCATTGTGAGGTAGTCGAACCTATATAAAAACGTGTTTTTGCTCTAATCTAGACTTAACCATTAGTGCAAATATCGATGTAAATGTTACAGCATATTAAACTTACTGTTCCAGAGTAAGGAATCATACGTTTGTTTGTTGGGGTTTGGTATAAAAATACTTACCCAACTGAAAGATATGGTCGCCATCATGAAATGGTTGTCCAGGTTTTGCAACTTACTACTGACTTGTTTACACTAGATTGATTCATCTTATCTTCACCTAGCTTAGTTGTTTGATATTTCACATGTACTGACATGTAATGCATGAACAGATAGACACAAACGCTCTATATTTATATCCGATCTCGCTCTTTACGAAGTTCTATTGAACTTGTCCATAACCATTTCTTATATCAAATTACGAGAACTATACATCAGTTAAATGAGATAACAGGACACATATATAATGGCCGAAAATGACAATTTTGGTCATATGTTCTCTATCAGCTTCTTCACTTATTGTGGTATATCGATTATCAAATGTTTTGATTTGATCTGCACTGAACAGACATAAGTTGTCGAAATACGCATATGCAGAAACTAAATTAACAATAACTTCGGTATTTTGTTATTCATTACTACTTGGCCGATGTCTCTGCTGGTGGACTGTTAGTCCCCGAGGGTATTCACCGACCCAGTAGCCAATGCTCCGGTGATGGCCCGAAAATCGATTTTATTTGGAAACTTGCAGTATCTAAATTTAACAAAATTTTGTTCAAAACTAAGGAGTATTTCCCGTTCGCATTGCTCTGTTCTTACCTGATTTTGGCTTAACTATTTAGATCCTATTGGTAATATGTTCTCTATCAGCTTTTTGATTTGTTGGTACAGTTACGTTTATGGAAGTCGTCAAAAGTAGAACAAACGCGTGCAAAATGTACCACTTGAGATATATAAACCCCGTAGGATGAAGCTAGAGGAACGTCTACGTCAAGAAAAATCAATTTCATAAAAGATTAAGGACAACAATAAAAGCGTTGTTCCATTGCTTTCTTTTACTATGTATTTGCAGAGACTTTGTCACGTGTGTATTTACGCAATACCCCTTCATTGCTTATCCTAAATTTTTTTAACTCTACCAGTGTTAATGATAATTGTGAGATCCCAAAAATTGATGGCAATGTTTATTGAAATTGAAATACGCTCATCAATGTTTGGCAGGGTTGTATTTCATAGGGTTTTTCAAGATGACAGGTGTACAATTTGTACTAATGGGAAATTGATTGACATTTTGGTAAATTAAATAAAACATCTACAATGGTTAAAATTGCAATTGCATGACATTATTTACCATGGAGAAAAACAGAAAAAATACACAAATGAGATAACAGACAAACGCAAACAACGAGATGAACTCGGGGACAGGCAGACTTTGTACCGGTACTAGCAGTATTAAAACGGTTTACAGGTACCTCTTTCTATGTTCCGTTTCGTTATAGTATAATAAACATACGAATAAACCTAATACAGATAAACTACTAACTCTGTGGCTTCAATTTTGAAAGGAAAGAGTAAGAAAAAACGTAATTTTGAAAGAAGGGTCAAGGGATGCTCGCTACTCATCTGCCGGCTAGCTCAACGAGCTTAGTCTGCAGGTAAAACACTGCCGCATCAAACCGCGAAGGGATTGGTAAAGAATCAAAACATATTTTAGTAGACATTGGCAGTATCACGGACAGGCCAATATCTGTATAAAATCTTCAGGTCATTGTATCCAATAGCTGATTCTACGGATTCAAGCAAAGTATTCTGTCGATATCCCGTATTGCGTAAACAATGTAAGTAACGTCTCAGTTTTTCTAGATTTTCATCCGTTTCTTGCATTTTAACAACATTTCCTTTAAAACTAGAATGAGAAATACCCTTGGTGATATCAGTAAGCTTTATCATATATTCATATCCTCTATAAAACTTCTTAAATGTATTCAAAAGTTTATTATATCTGTAGCTCTAATTAAAAGTTTGGCTATGATAGTAAGGTCACGTTCATTAAAGTCGACAAGAGTAGAACAAACGCGAGCGAATTGTACCAGTTGAAATATATACAACCTGTAGGATGGAGCTAGAGGAACATCGCTGTTACAAAAATGGAAACTAGTAAAAATGAAATCAAAATCATCCCTTTTCACATAATTTTAATTTTTATTTTACTGGAGTCAATGATGATAGTAAGAGACTTATAGGGCTGTATTTGAATCATAGTTAGATTTATTTTATTTCAGTTCTTGTGGTTAAACCATGTCTACATAATCTAAAAAAAAACCAGAGATGGTCAATAGTAAGGATATCGTCAATTCATCTGCTGTTATTATTGGAAACAGAATTAATTTTATCACTGTTTTGTAAGGTCACTTTTCATGAAGAAGTCCCGTTCGTAACAGAACATAAAAATGATAAATAATATTTCCAAAACTTACAAACTGTTGTCCAGCAATAGATTCACCGCCTTAACCATATAAAACATATCCATTGTTTGTTGTAAGTAACCTTGAGAAAATCCCTATTTTTTAGTACAAGTAAGTGAGAACCAAACCGTCAGTCTAGAGACGAACGACAAAAATAACAAAATATCGAGATTACTGTGAATTATGTCTCCCCTTCTCAAGGGGCAGACAAATTGTTTTTGTCTTTTCCGTCTTTCGTCCGGCCGCCCGTCAGTCTGTCCGTCTGTTTGCGGGCGCCTATTCTCCTATTTTTTCATCGTATTTCGACCAAACTTTACAGGATTGTTGATGTGCATATTGTCTGGCCGGAATGACCGGCCAATTTTTGTTGGAGTTATGCTACTTTTAGACATAGAATTTTGATTAATTAAGTTTGTGGGCGCTAATTCTCCGGCATCTTTCATTGGATTTCAACCAAACTTAATAAGATTGTTGACTTTCATGAATAGTTGTGCATTTTGTCTGGCTGGATTGATCGGCCATTTTTCATTGGAGTTATGTCCATTTTTGACATAGAATTTTGCTAATTAACTTTGTGAACGCTAATTCTCCAACATTTTTCACTGGATTTCAACCAAACTTAACAGAATTGTTAACCATCATGCCTACTTTGTGCATATTGTCTGGCCAGATTGACAAAGCAATTTTTGTTGGAGCTATGCCCTCTTTTTGACACAGAATTTTGATTAATCTAGTTTGTGGACGCTAATTCTCCCACTCTTTTCATCGGATTTCAATCAAACTTCACAGGATTGCTGACTTTCATGCCTCGCTGTGCACATTGTCTAGCCGGATTGATCGGCTAATTTTTGTGGGAGTTATGCTCCTTTTTGTCATAGAATATTGATAAATTAAGTTTTTCGACGCTAATTCTCCCACATCTCTCGGTGGATTTCAACCAAAGTAAGTAGTATTCAAATGCAATGGCAATATATAAAGATACAAATCATCTCCAGGAAGATATGTATGGGGGACATTCGTTTTTGCATTAAACAGAAACTTATAGTTTAGTTTCAGCATATGACAATTTCGATAACTTATGTCTCTTCAGTGCAGATCAAATCAAAACGTTTGGAAATCCATACAACAAATGTATTGAAGTGCAGGAAAAGACCATGTAATGAGTCATTTTAAATTGGATTTAATCAAATTATTTAAAGTGTAGAAAAAACATTACTGTCAACAGAATTTGATTTTATTTGATTAAGTTATTTTTCTATGGAAAATTTTTACCTTGACATACTTACTTTTATTTAAATAATTGTTGTTCTGT